>CAUYQG010183315.1:0-33924 GCA_963574415.1 Tarsius wallacei
AGTTCCAGCTACTTGGAAGGCTGAGGCGGAAGGATCGCCGGAGCCCAGCAGGTCGAGGCTGCGGTGGCCGGGAGCGGCCACTGCACTCCAGTCTGGGCGACAGAGTGAGACTCCAACTCAAAAAAAAAAAAAAAAGAAATAGCCCCTTGTAGGTTCGAAGGCATCAACAAAATAAGTATTGGTGTAATCGTTTCTACCACAGAGATAGCAAAGACAAATAATGAACCAGTTATTTTCATATTGTAGCAGGAAGATAATAAACCGTGGGGGACATATTTGTTTTGGTGTGCCCAGTGTATAGCTTCCCTTTTCTAATAAAAACACTTTGGTTTTCCTTTGGGGTACCACTGCTTACTTCTTAGTCCCCATGGATGAGGCAGGGATAAGTCCAGTCCTAGCTTTGGAAATCATCATGTGACCTAAATCTGGACAACCAGAGTCTTACGTACTCCACACTACACATCATAACCTCCAGAGGAATCTACACTGGTACAATAATTGGCTCACTTGGAATGTTGCTGGCACAATAGGGAAACAGGGGATCTCTTTCTATGAAGTTTGGTGGGACATGCCAATCTCGATCAGGCAGATTACCACACTGGAGAGAACTGTCCAAAAACATATCAAACATAGAAGACAGCATAGCTGAGAGCTGGAGAGAGATTGATTTCTGACAACATTGTCCTAATCTAGTCGTGTGACACTTATTGGCTAGAGCTAAGATTGTCATTCTTTGTTATTGCCACTTTATGCTGAATTTTTGTCACTTGCAAACAAAATAATCGGAGCAGTCCAGAAATATTGACAAGTTTGAGAGGTTTCTAATATCCACGGTAGCACTTTTACTATCTCGATGAAGACTTCAGTATCTTCAGCTATTCAGTCACCCTTTCTCTTTTCATCCTTCATTGTTTTTCAGGTCAAGAAAACACATACTATATCCCTGGCATTGTTTCAGCTCCAAGAACACGAAGTTTAATAAGACACAGACATGCTTCTTGTAGTTCAGAAATTAGTGAAAAGACAGACATGCAAACATGCAGTCAGGAAAGAAAAGAGATAAACAATGTACTGTGAAAGTGCGAAAGAATGGTGTGTGACTGCCCAGAAAAGTCAGACAAAGCTTCGTGGAGGTGAACATGACAGCAAGTTGAGAAGAGAAGGAGAATTCCCATGGTAAAGACAAATTTTCAGAGTGTTCTAGAGACAGCAGATGCAAAAGATTGAGAAGGAGAGAGAGAGAGAGAGAGAGAGAGAGAGAACATGAGAATGATGCATTACGTTATAAGGGATAGCTCACATGTGACTGAAATATGGGATGTCGTATCTGCAATGACTGGATGTCAAATTAGACAGGTCTGGTCTTTACATTTTCATAAATAGCTGTGCCAATTCCCAAATGTGTGCCTTAGATAACTTCATTTTTCCGAGTGAGAGATATCTTACCTGTTCCTCTCCACATGTCCATATCATGTTCTCTTCAAGGCCTACTTTTTATACTGCCTAAATGAATAATGATTCTCGCCTCTTGAATTCCTTCATAACTTCTCATCCATGAGTCTCAGCATATTGAGGAAAGCATTCATTTAGCAGCAGTGGGGTCAGTAGCCATTCTGTTAATGATAACTGATGAGTCAGCTTCTGTCCCTGGTACCACTGTATCGTTGAACTGCAGTAAAATGGGAACATTCAGGAATTGACTTTCCAGAGCCAGACTTGAAAATATACTAACAATAATATGAGAGTCCATGTGTACCTGAAACCTAGCCAGAGGCAAAAGAGTTTCACTGTTACACTATGTGAATAATTCAGGAATGTCCTACCTGTTTGAGAAAGAGAGGAAATATTAGAGAATAAATGAGATATTTAAACACTATGTTATAATTCACATATATATTTTTTTCAGATATATGTACTTAAATAATACCATATAACCTTTTCATATCTGTACAGAGATATATGTACAACATAACAATGCCTTGATGAATTTTCAAGGATAATTTGGACTATACTGTTTGTTCTTTATTTGTTTTACTGAGCTAGAAACTTTCCATTAAAATCAAAGGATGCAAGAGGATTCTGCAGTTATGAGCCAATGGAATAAGAATCCAGTATCCAGGTGCTGTTCCATAGAGTGTTGTTCTATGAAGTAAATGTTCTATATTTGTGCTGTCCAATGTAGCCACCAGCCACATGTAGCTACTCAACACTTAAAATTTGACTAGTGTGCCTGAGAGACAATTTATACTGCTCATTAATTTAAAATAAATTTTAACATAAATCAAAACAGCCACACCAGGCTAGTGGCTACCCTATTAAACAACATAATTATAGAGTGCTTATGATGTTATTGGGTGGCAAATGATGATAGGTGCCCAAATTGGCCTGCTGTTCAACTGACACTGTTTGAATGTGTATGCTTAGGCAGATGTGACCAAATAAAACTGCCTTAGGAGTATGCATTAGTTAAGACTCTCCAGCAAAACAATGCCAATGGTCATGCACACGTGTCATGTGTGTGTGTGTGTGTGTATGTGTGTGTGTATGTATATTTTATGAAAACTACAGCTGCATTATTCAGAATAGTTCTGTTTTTGTCTTGGTTAAGGAAAAGGGACTTTGTGTGTTTTGTTTTTACTTTTAATGACTAAACACTGTTAAATATTATTAATGTATTAACTTTTTATAATGCTCACTCCTAGGTTTAACAAAAAAATGTGGGGGTTTGAATAACAAAGAGCTAGTCATATAAGTATAATGTTTTCCATTTCCTTAGTAAGGAGAAAAGCTTGTACTTTGGCTAGATTAAGAAAAAAAAACTGAAGTGGGGAAAATAAAACTAATATACTCAAATTGATCCCAAATTTGCATATATTTTTAAGTCAGTGTCAAATGGGGAAAATATTTAGGTTTATTCATGTCAATTTATTCAACTAAATCTGTTTTTATGTGTCTTATTTTAGCACGTGACATTCTTTCATTCCCTACAGTGAGCAAAATGAAGTCCCTGTTCTCATAGAACTTACATTCTGTAGACAATCACCCAGTCATTCAAATACAATCTGTCAGTCAAGTGTATTTTTTCAGTGCACTCACATAAAAAGAAAAATGACATCAGTGACTTGATATGTGGAAATAGCAGCAATAACTTGAAATATAAGATATTAATTTTTCTTTCCTTTTCTCTTCTTCTTTGACTATCTGACATACAGAAACAACTGAGAAGATAAATACTAAATTTTCTAATGCATAATTGTAAATCCTTTCTTCTGTACCTTGAAATTTATACTCATTATCTGACTCTCCAGATTCATACCAAGTTGCAGAGAAAGAGATTTGATTTTTTTATCGTTGCTTTAGCGGTGAGTAAATTACTCTCTCCTGCATTAACCCAGCTGGAATCTCACTTTTTAAAATTTCTTGCCTGTGATAGCAAAGACCAATGAATAAATTCTGGTGAATCTAAGAAACTCTGGCAGAGAGTTTAGGTTGGGAATTTTTTAAAAGTTCTGCTCTGGTATGAGGGAAGAACAAAGAGCAGCCTCCAAATGACATATTCAGGCAGGAGAGAGTGAAGAACACTCTCCAATTTCTGGAGGTGCTCCCATTTCCCTTGTGCTTGGAGGTTGACCACAGATGTGATTGGGGAATATATTATCCTTTGTCATTTCCCCAAAGGTTGATGAGGTAACTCTACCAGCAGAGGCTGTGAGATGGACTTTGGGCAGCCACAATCTCAGATGTATAAACATTGCTGTACAGAAGCCTATTTAGGTGCCCAAGACTATCTCATTTACCAAAATATAAAAGTGAAAAAAGTCAGAGATGAGTGAGCCACTACCAAAGCATGAGTAGTTAAACCAGTCAACATCAGAGCTCAGATTCACAAGGACACCAACAGTGGAGGTTTTCAAAGAGTCATATGGAACCAAATATGAGCCCTTTTGCATGTTGCTATGCTAACAGTCACATGAGCAGATAATCTATCCTTCTTTTACCTGCTGGGCAAGGGTTCCGTGAAAGTTATGTGAAATTAGGAGCTGGGCAATAGAAACAGGAAAAGAACAGTTTTGCCAACGGAGAGGAAGCTTTGAAGTGAGAATTTTGTACTCATTAGCGATAGAGAGAATACCTTAACCTGACCTCCAAAATTACTTGATTCTATAGAGTTTGCCATAGTCATCTAAAATAAATTGTCATTAGATACATTTGGAGGTGAAGTGTTAGGTTGCAATAACTCTGTCTAACAACCTTACCAAAATTAAACAATATGCATCTATTTTTCTCACTCACAGGTCTGGGGGTCACCATGGAAGGGGGTTTTCCAGAAAACTGCATGCACATTAGCTTGCTTGTTTGGGTTGGTTCTGCCCCATGTGAGAAGAGGTGATGGTTACCAGAATACGCTTTTCTTATGTGCATCCTAGGAGTGCACGAAGACAAGCCAGACCACATGTGCACATTTGAAGTCTTTGCCTACATCACATCTGCTTGGTGTCCAAAAAACAAGATAAGTCACAGGGTTTCTTCTTTCTTTCTTTCTTTTTTTTTTTTTTGAGCTAGAGTCTCATTCCGTTTCCCAGGCTGGAGTGCAGTGGCACACTCATGGCCACTCCAGGATTGACTTGCTGGGCTCAGGCAATTCTTCTGCCTCAGTCTTCCAAGTAGCCGGAACTACAGGCATGCATTACCACGCCTGGCTTATTTTTTAATTTATTGTAGAGATGAGGTCTCACCAAGTTGCCCAGGCTGTTCTCGAACCCGTGGGCTCAGGCAATCCCTTCATCTCAGCTTCCCAAAGTGCTGGGACTATAGGCTAGAGTCAACTGCCCGGCCCATGGTTTCTTCAAAGGAAGTATGGGGACTAAATATTTGCTGAATAATGATTCAGTCTATGACAAGTAGAGACTCTTAGTATCAAAAAAGTCTTTCATTATATACACAGTTATAATTATAATATGTATTGTATTTATGTTATACTGTATTTGTTTGTGACTGTTTTATACTTGCTTCACATGCCTTGTATCTTGACATTCACAAGAACTTACTAAACTATGCTTCACTTGGTAGTTTGATACTTCTCTATCTTCAACCTTTTGGGGAGGATTTTGCTGCACACTACAAATTCATCAAAAGGTTGTTTTGTCTTAATTGGGAAGAAAGCAGCTGTCAGTGGGTGCCAGAGAAGAGCCTGATGAAAACACTGATGGACCTTTAACTATAGCCTTGTTAATGAGTGGTATAATAAAGAAGTTTGAGGGGTTTTTTTTATTTTAAAGATAAATCAGTATTCCAAATCTTTGCCATGGTTGTGACAGTTTCAGAACTGTATTGATACATAAATAATGTCTGAGATGATTTAAAAATCTACTTGTTCAAGTACTCCCATCAAAATGGTAACCAAAATCTTAAAATGCATATTCTTCTTTTGGTGGTTTCTTTTCCAAAAACCAAAAAATCTTAGTGTACTTATTGATAGCCAGAAGAGTTTGAATGATGAAGAAATACAGGCTAGAAGTGCTTGCTAACCTTACTTTCACCGTGCAGAAAAGACCAGAGATCTTTTCACACACAAGTTTAGTAAAGCATTTTAGTAAAGCCAGACATCTAAAACCTTTAATGAAGGGACCATTTATATGCAGAGCTCCCAATCACATCCACTATTGCTGGATCAGATCCCAGAGATTGTCAGGAAACAATGTGAGAAGGATCAGTCAGTCCCTCTCCCATCTCTCCCAAGCAAGCTTGTTGCTGAAGCAGGGATCCTGGATGCCTGAAACATTGCTTCAAAAATCAAATAATCCTTGAGATCTGAAGCTAAAATTTCTTAGTATCATGACATAAAACAAAACACAAACATTTTTGAAAATATCTATTTGTTAAACAAATAGAAAAAGTGGGGAAGGCCATGGAATTTGACTTATTCATATTTATATTCCCATTTTGTTTTAACTGCTTACATCATGGTGTGTTGTTTTACAATTCATTTCCCTGTCAGTAAAATTGAGACCATTTATGTCTGCTCTTCAGATTGTTTGAGATTTGGGCAAATGCACGTAAAACATTTCATACAGGTCTTGACACATTATAAATGCTCAATATGTTATAACCGTTATTGGTATATGACCAATTTCCCATTAATTTGGTAATAAATCTCTCTCCAAACTCTGATCCATTAGCATTGCAATTGTAAGATCAGACACATGGGGATTTTGATGGGCAAGGCTTGTGAAAACGCATCATTAAGCATTTTTATGGTATGTTTGAATTGTAACAGAGCCAATTCTACCCCTGAGTAGAGACAACCTTGCTCTCCCCTTGAAAAAGATTTTGGCATGCATAATTATTTCAGCTCCACCCTGTCTACAGGGCTCTGCTTCTTTGATAGAATTTGTAACTGAAGTCATACGTGCTTCCATTCAGAACACTGAATTGGAGGTGCTCAGGTTGCAGCTCCCTGTTATACTTAGGCTTCCTGGCAGCTACTTGCATCCCAGGTCTATAAGGCATGGACGGGGGTCACCTCAATTAAAAGCATTGTCTTTATGTCATCCCATAATCCCTCCTCAGCTTCCTCCAAAAAGGAGCAACAATAAGAACCAAAATTAGCACGTGCATTTTCTTTTAAAGAAAAATAAATTGACCTGAAACAGTTTAAGGAAGGGTCAACATCAGAGGTGATTCGGAGTGCAAAGTTCTCTATTGCTCATAGCAGTAACTCCTAAAGAGCACTAATTCCAAGGAGTATACACTCTCAACCAAAAAGTTTTTTTGTTACTCTTGCTTTTTGTTTTAAGCAGCAGGCATACTCAGAGCTTTTATAATGCTTATGTTCATTTTGAAACTCCAAGAGTGGTTCTTCGATAGTCATGGGATATTTTTATTAAGAAGCTTCTTTCCAGCATCAATGTCGCACTGAAAAAATGCTGATTTATCAGGAGATTCCCAGGAAACTTCAGATAATCTGACCCTTTTCTTCCTCTTCAGCACAATAGCAAGATTTGCCTCATCTTCCCTGTCCCTTTTCTCTGACAGGCTAGAGTCTTTCACAATTTTTTTTTTATTGCACTTTCCTTTTTTTTTTTAATATATACAATTTTTTTTATTGTGATATTGAGGGGTACAGTTAAGGGTTAGGTACACAAATATGTTTGTTGTTTCTGTTGGAGGTGGCATTTTTGAACCATCAGTGTGATAGCATCTTGATGTTTCTTTTTTTTTGAGTCGAAGTCTCACTCTGTCACCCAGACTGGAGTGCAGTGGCCGCTCCCGGCCACCGCAGCCTTGACCTGCTGGACTCCGGCGATCCTTCCGCCTCAGCCTTCCAAGTAGCTGGAACTACATGTGCGTGCTACCACGCCTGGCTAATTTTTTTATTTATTGTAGAGATGAGATCTCTCCAAGTTGCCCAGGCAGGTCTCGAACCTGCGGGCTCAGGCAATCCACTCACCTCAGCCTCCCAAAGCGCGGGATTACAGGCTGAACCACCGAGCCCAGCTGATGCTTCTTAATTATCTAACTTCACCTCAAGCATCAGATACTCGATGGTGCCTTTTACAGTCATCCCCAAAGGGTCTTGCGTCTCCATAGTGTACTCTCAAGATTATTCTGTGATGGTAACTTCACAAATCTTATTGTCCTTATTTGTCCCCTTCAGTTTTCTGAGGTCGTACTCACTGTAGATTCGCAGTCCCATGCTCAGCAGTGAACACGAAGTTAGTGTTCATAAAATATTTTATGTATAACTGAATCAACTAAAGAATAAAATTAACAAAATCATGGAAAATAGTTAATAATTGTGGTTTTTTAATGAAATAAATATCTTTGTTCAATATTTGTGTATCATTATTCAAATTGCTCTTGAGCAATATTTGTTTAGATGTTTAGACCTTTTATTCCAGACACTTGGATACGTTCTTTACATGCAC
Organism: Tarsius wallacei; assembly: GCA_963574415.1. Classification (NCBI taxonomy): domain Eukaryota; kingdom Metazoa; phylum Chordata; class Mammalia; order Primates; family Tarsiidae; genus Tarsius; species Tarsius wallacei. The sequence continues at coordinate 7,929 of CAUYQG010183315.1, forward strand.
TGTCTTATTTAATACACATAAAATTTCTTAGTTAAGGTATCATTATTATGCTCATTTTAAAACCAAAGACATTGCAACTCAAAGAAAGTATGGAACTTGCCCCAGGTCACACAGCTAGTTGGTGCAGAGAGCAGATGTAAATTCCAAAGCCCAAGTTCACCCTGGATATTGGTAGAATACCTTATCCTTGCAAATGGCAGAGACCTAATTCAAAGGAGTTTAAATTTAGAGACAAAAAAAAAAAAAGGTCTATTGACAAAGTCTCGGATAGGAATTTGTTCCAGCTGGATCCAGGTGTTCTAATTATGCAGTTGGCACTCTGTCTCCTGCACCTCTTGGCTTTACTCTGGGTAAGTTAGTAAGTTATGTTCACAGAACGCAAGGTGGCCAACAGACACCCCAGGTGAACATATAGCAGACTAAGGCAGTTCAGCAGAAAGAGAGTTTTTCTTTTTCTAAAGTTCTGACAGAAGCCCCAGCATAAGTTCCATTGTCCCACTCTTCTCTTTTGCCCAATCCTGAGCCAATCTCAGTATTGTCTGGCAAGTGAAATAGATTGACTGGCCAAGTCTTGATCACCTGACCATCCCTGCTGCAGGTAGGATTCAGCCCTACCTGAGCCATATGGTGACAGTGAGGAAAGAGTAATTCTCGAAAGAAGCTCAAATTGCTATTAATTGCAAAAAAAAGAGAAAGGATGCCAGCAGGCAAAACATAACAACTCTCCAGTATAAAGCACCTACATTTTTATTTTTAACAAGAGAAGACCTTGAGACATCATACCCATTTTAGAGGATAGTAGGAAACATTTGCATTTCTAGAATTATCTGGATGAGGCTGGAGCTGTTGCTGTGTTCCCATTGCTGCTGATACTTGGTAATGTACATGCTTTTTCATTCTCACACAGTAAACAAAGGTTCTAGACATATGTCAAACAAAACGCTCTTAACTTGTATTCAGGCACTGCTTAGGGAAACAAAACCACATCTTCCTCTTCAGTTCCATTCACTTACAGGATGGAGGAGAAAATGTCCTTAAGCAACAAGTGGGTGTCTACCTGCTTGTGGTCTGGGCCCTCGTTTGGCTGGACTGCTTCAAAGCACTCATAATAACTCCTCTGCGTGGCAACTAACTCCACTAGGATTCAGTTGCCATGCAACTGCATGGTATTTCTCTATAATGCTGTCTTTCCTATGATTACAGAGTGAGAGGCTTTTATAGTCATAATAATACCTTACACTCGTGCCAATGCCAGGCCTTTTACATAAGAAGAGCCCAATAGGGTGAATAGAGTTGCTCTTTATGTTAGTTTTTTTTTTTCACCAAACACTAAAAATATCCATGCTTCCAATTTAGCTACATGGCAACCATTCTCTCCCAGTTAAAATATACAATAGATATTTTGGCAGGAGGTGATACAAAGGATTACTCATCAGATTTAAAATGTGAAAGATATTTAGGTATACATAATAGAACTTCACTAGAGAACACTTTGAGCACCACATGAGCTATGCTCTTATGCTGACAGTATTTGGGAGGTATCTCTGATTTGGAGGTATCTGGAAGAGGTTTGATTTTTTCTGCTTTTTATATGGAATGAGGGGAGCACTTGAAAAGTGGATTGGGTCAGGATCTACTGAGTGAGTGACTCAGTGGTTCCCAGTTCCTAAATAGGTACTTAGAATGAGGCAGTCAGTGCAGCTTCACTGGAGCACCATTTCACACTTGTTGGAAAAAATTACTCTGTGTTTCTAATGTCCTTTTTCACCCAGTGAGTAGTTATTCAACCAGCAGGATCTAGCACATTATTTTTAATCTCTTAATCAGAAGCTTTCAGAATTTCAGGTGCTATTATTAAGGAAACAATATTGTCTCTGAAAGCAAACAGGTTGTTGAGTTTCCTGACAAGCACGCTCATTAACCTTTTGGATACATCTAACATAACACAGTGGAGAAACCAAAATTAAACCGCTTTTGATCTTAATGTTAATTTGCTGGCCAAAATTGCTGTAAAAATTAATTCAAGAGTAAAAGCCTTATTGGTAGTAACAAGGCTTTTTTTTTTTTTTTTTTAATTTTAAAGAATGTCTTTTAAAGTCTTCTGTCTTATTTTGGAAAGTACCTACTTTTGGTTCTTTTTTTATTTTCTCCAGTTACGTCCTTCAGTCAGTGCTTGCATTATTTGCATTATTCTTATCATGTCTTCATTACCATAATTGTTGTGTATTAGTTGACCTCTAATATTCGTATCATTCTTTAATCGATTCCTGAAAATTTATGGAAACACACAGCTGCCCTGGTTAAGGCAACTTTTTCAGCCTTTCTTCCAGCTAAGATTGGCTAAGAATCAAAGTTCTGATTGGTAGGATTTGAACAGTAATGATTGATGAACAGTCATAAAGGTAACGTTTTTCTTTTCTCTTGGAACTTCAAACATGGCCAATTTCTCTCGGTGATGAGCACTATGAGCTAAGTGTCCTGAGCACTCTTGGCACCCATGTTTACTGCTATGCAGAGAAATCTAGTCTATATTTAAAGAAAATCAAGATGAGATGAACCAAAAAGCAAACTAGCAAGCAAGAAAGCAAGAGAGAGTGTGAGATTCTCCTTTTGGCATTTGAGCACTGTGTCTAGCTGTCTCTAATGTGTATTCATTCCAGTCTCCCATCACTGCTTGTTCAGACACGCTGAAAAAATATATATATCATAGTATTTTAAAAATAGGTTTTCCTTCTCTTTGTCAAGTTAATTTAAATCTGGTTTCTGTCACAAGCAACAATTCTGATTCATAAATCAAGATAACAAAAATAGTTGAGCTTGTGAATAAATTCCCATGGAATTGCCCCATTGGTATCCAACACCAAACTTATAACAGAATTCATATGGATCCCCAATGTGACTTGAGGTAAAAATGTGAAAGAAAAATCAACTAAACACTACAAGTCAAACAATTTTATTATTTTCTATGTTTACCTATACAGAAAGACATTAATGAGTTTAGAAGCTATTATACATAAATATATTTTGGGATAGCAAATTTTTCCAGTCAATCAAGCACTTGTTTATATTGTGTCAATCATTATAATTGATTATTAATTACAAATTTCAGTTTTAGGACCTGAGCATAAAAAGAATACTATAGCTTTTAATAGGCTTAAGAGATTACCTATTAAAACTTAAATGAATTTCTTATAACAAAATATTTGTAGTAAATATATATATCACTAATTAAAATGACTGGAAAACAGCCAAACTCAAGATACTGTAAGTAGCTATAAATGATGTCTTTAGATGATTTTAGATGATTCTACATTTACTTCTTTTTAGAAAAGTAAACTCTTAATACCATATAACGTTTCATAAATAGCATTAGATTAAAATAGTCTGCATGTATTCATTACCCTGGATTTTCATTTTGCCTTATCACAGTATCCTGCCATTTTTATGTTTCCTTTTAAAATAGACAAAATAAATGGATTCTTATAGATAATTCTCTATTTTAAATAAGAGTCTGCATTCAAAATAAATATTGTACTAAAAATCAATTGTAATTACACTGGACTTTTACTACCTTTTTAAAATTTATTTTTATTTGTATTTTTACTATCTATCTGTGAATGGCACAGCTATACTGAATTTCCTTCTCTAATTCTGTTTAATAAAATAAAAATTCAAAGGTCTACTAAAGACTAATTTTTGTCAAATTCCACATTTGACATTAACATACAAACAAGTAGTTTTACATTATAGTGTTGCATTAATTTTGAAAATATAGTCGACCCTTCATATCTGTCTGTGAATTCAACTAACTACAGACCAAAAATATTTGAAAACTAAGTGGGGACCAAAGTGAGGCCCAAACTTTACCTGTACAGTGACTATTTGTATGCCTAACCCTAAATTGTAATCCACATCTTTAAAATAAAAAAAATTTAAGCCAGGCTCGGTGGCTCAGCCTGTAATCCCACGCCTTGGGAGGCTGAGGAGAGTAGACTGCCTGAGCCCGCGGGTTAGAGGCCCTCCTGGGCAACTTGGTGAGACCTCATCTCTGCAATAAATCAAAAAATTAGCCGGGTGTGGTAGCGCGCGCCTGTAGTTCCAGCTACTTGGAAGGCTGAGACTGAAGGATCGTTGGAGCCCAGTAGGTTGAGGCTGCGGTGGCCGGGAGCAGCCACTGCACTCCAGTCTGGGCGACAGAGTGAGACTCCAACTCAAAAAAAAAAAAAAAAAATTAAAAATGCAACAATAAAAATAATACAAAAATACAGTATAACAATTATCTAATATTTATTGTATTAGGTATTATAAATAATCTAGAGATGTCTTAAAGTATATGGAAGAATGTATTTAGGTTATATGCAAATACTGCAAATATGATGCCATTTTAAATAACAGACTTGAGCATTCACAGTTGGCATCTGCAGGAAGTCTGAAACCAGTCCACTATAGATACTGAGGGATGACTATATCTATGTCTTCAAAAGTTTTCTCTCTTCCAAAATCAGCTCTTCACATTTCCATACTTCTGGTGACTGTGTGTGCTTGGCCTGATTGTCTGTGCTTCCTTCAGATATTATTGCTAGGCTTTTATACTTTAGGTAAAATATGATCTAAATTTGAAAAGTACTAGATTTTCTTTCATCTTTGACTTTTTATCTAATGCTAGTTTGTTTTATTTCCCAAGGCATAACTTTCTGTATATCCTTCAGTTGTTTGACATTCTGTTCCATATTCATTTATCTCAGACACAGAAAGAAAAATAAAATAAAATTCAAAAACATAAAGTTTCTTAGTTACAAATCAGTAAGCTGTGTTGCCTCTATGTTTCACATCTATCACTCTGTCCATATTTGTTGTGTACATACTTATATAGCACTGGCCAGAATAATTAGGGGACTATAAGCACAAGTTTTGCTTTTGTTGTCAGTCTTATTTACAATTAGCAAAGTTGTTATACTTGTTGATGACCTAATAGTTAGAATTCACCTGTATTGAAACACATATACCTCAGAGTGGGTATTTTTGTAGCCCTTTTGTAAAGACAGCATAGGTGAAGAAAAAGATAACATTTCAGAAATGATTTCGGTTCAGGTTGGAAAGTCATTTGGGGAAGAGACTCTTCTCAGTGCTCACAGGTCACCCATGTAACACCAAATTGTGACTGCTTATCCATATGAGACTGCAATACCTTCCTTGGCCTTCTTTACTGAGTCCTGAAATGTCTTCAATCAGAAGAGAGCTTCATCCACTGGTTAGAATTAAATCTTGGACTAATAGGGTCTGAAGACATACCCAAGCGCCCTCTGAAGTATGAATAATGACCAACTCCTCACAAATAGTCAAGGACCCTCTCTTTGCCAAGAAATTTTCTGAATACTTGGAATACAAGCTGAAAATAAAATCAAGCTTCCTGCTCTCCTAGAATCTTATTATAACAGCAGAGACAAACAATAAATTTTTTGTCCCTTTTAATTTTTATTTTGTAATTGTGGGGTACAATTCAAGGCTAGGTATACGACAAATGATAAATTAATTAATGGATAAAGATATTAAGATAATGTATAATAAAATGCACTAAAGGTAATATAATAGGGTAATAGGAGTTAGTGTTTTGCATTTTGCAAATATTAACCTATTTAATTATCATCACAACTCTACAAGGTAGATACTATTACAACTTACCAATGAGAATGCTGAACCTCAGAGGAGTTTGTTCCCAATTACACAGCTAGCAAAGGCTAAAGCTGAGATGTAAACCCAGGTAAATCTAGCATCAGTGTCAATGGAGTGGTATGGTAGTGACTGAGGATTTGGACATTCAGAACAGATTGGAGGGAGCATCAGGGATAGCCACACAGATATCAGGGGAGAGAGCTTTTCAAACAGAGGAAGTCGTATGTGCAAAACTAGATCTAATATAAATTGTTTCTTGCGTGTAGTTTTCAAGAGTCAAGGAAAGAATATGAGGCACTTGGCTGAGGGAGTAGAAGGAAGTTAGGGAAGTGAAGAGATTCCTGGGGTCAGTCTGATACTTTTCAAATCCCAATGGATATTTCATTGTCTATTTCGCTGTACAAAATGCAGTTTACTCCTGAATTGCATTTGAAATGTGGTATTTCATTTTTCTTAACTTCCTGGAAAAAGAGCTAAAAACAAGATCTATGAGTGAAAATAAAGTGTTACACATTAGAAAGAGTACTAGTTCTAGACTCCCAAAGGAGCAGCTCTGTGTTCTTAGGCAAACGAACTTTCTGGGTTTTAATTTCCTGATCTGTTTAATGAAGGAATTAGACTACATTATCCCCAAGTTCCCAGTTCTGTATTTAAATCTGACCTCAGCATAATGACCAACCACCCAGTGAGAGAACTATAGCACAATCAAATTGAAACTATTAGAGACATTTTAAATATAATTTATAGTCAACCTAGAGTTAGTAGAAGATCAGGATGTTGAGAAAAGATCACCTTAAATTTATTATTTTTGTTTATTATTGTGTTTTCAGTGTTGAGTTCTGAAGTTTAACTTCAGTATTCAATTTCTCGTGACCTCCCTCATCTGCCTTAAAATTCCCTCCAGTAACTATACTTGGATTAACTAAATGAGGTAAGGAAATAGGATTGGAGGAGAATATACTGGTATGATCCAGCTTTCATTTGTTTTTGTTTTGCAGTTCTTGCTAATTACTGATTGGTATTATTAAATGCTTATAAATTATATGAACTTAATGAAGACTACAATGACCCTATTCAGGTGAGATGGGCTGTAGCATTTTATGTGGCAGAAACTGAAAAAGTAGGCAAGACTTGGCACTCAGAAAACCAATCTGTCCCCAAACGTGAAGGACATAATCTCCTAAACTCTGTTTTACATATTTTCATTAAACAGGTTGTGTTTCCACCTGCAATCTTCTTTCTTTATTACTTCCCCCCAAATCCTATCTGCCCAACACACTTGCACTTTCTTTTGAATTTTTATCTCTTTGTTGCAGATATATCCAGCTTGGTAATGTATTGGCGGCATTACTATTTTACCTCCTGACTCAGGCTTCTCAATTTAAAAATAAGTGGAAAGTTACAGAATCCAAAGTTCTTCTTTCAGGGTAAGTTTTGTGAAGATATGGAATTGTACATTTCCCCCCAAATTATCATAATATAAAATTATTATAAAAATAGTACACAATTATTGGAGAAAACTAAGCAACACATACATCTACTTTTTTAAAAGTAGAAAAATGCTACCATCCAGATACAAACACAATTATGCTATTTTCTATAATATACATTTCCCATTACATGGAATAGCTGTATAACCTTAGATAAATCACTTAAGCTGTTTTTGCCTCGATTTTCTAATTTGTAAAATGAGATAGAATGCCTGTCTCTTAGAGTTGGTGGAATGATTGAATGATTGAATACTTGAGTTACTATAAGTAGAGTACATTATAAACACTATTATGTGTTTGCTATTATTGTTATTGTGAATATTATATTTATGCATAAGTGTTATATGCACACACATATTATGCTGCAACATGTACTTTCCTATGTAATTTTTGTTATTCAGTAAACTTGAGTTCAGCACTTCCTATACAAGACCCTGATCTATATGCCAGGGTACAAATATAAGCACACACCTACAAGGCACCTGTTCTCATAAGGTTTGCGTCGTAGTAAGGAGAAACTAATAAAATTAAAACAATAGTAAAAGTATATCCAACACGTATATGTGTGTGTAAACAAGATGTTATCAAATGGGGATAGGTATTTGCAATGAAATCAATCCAGTTGTTATAATAATGAATGACTAGATTGGCTTTCTATTTTAGACTGAATGATCAGAAAAAAAATATCGATAGAAAAGTCATAGACAGCCAGGCCTGATCTAGATAGAGCATCCAACATTTAGAGGGTAAACAGAAGAGAGTGTCAGCAAGAGACCAGGAAAAAGAAGCCACTGAAACAAGAGCAAAAACAGAATATAATGCCGTGGAAGATAAGGTAAAATAATATTTCAAGTAAAATTATGAAGAAAGACATTAAATGACTACCCATGAATTAGAGGGTGACTTAGCAAAAGCATACTTACTATTGGTTATATTTACAAGCACTTATTGCTATTATTACATCTATTTAAAAGATCAACTTGCATTGATTGATACTGATTCAATGCTATATACAGTTCTTCTACATGAATTTTTGTGTAGAATAACTTATTTAACTTTCATAATAAATTTGAGCTTGTCCTATTATTATTATTATCGTTTTCAGATCAATAAACAGAGACAGGGAGAGGTTACATATCTTGCCTACTGTCATACAGTTAGCATATAGTGTAAGCTGTATACCAGCCCGGTGACTCCTTCTCAGAGCTAGTGATCTTGCACTCCTTACTGTACCCATATTCATGTAAGTAAATATAAATGTATATCACAACTTTAATAGGTGCATAGTAATTTATTTTTCAAACTTTTCTTGTTAAACACGTAGAAAGCTTTTGAATTTTTGTTTTACAAACTATAGCCTCAAACTTATAGTTTAGCATAATCATCATATCCTAAAGAAGAATTATTATTTCAAAGACTGCACATTAAAAAAATGCAAACACTGTCTCTAGATTTTGGTTGCATACATTTACACAACATCTATTTCTCACATGTATACCTGCATAGACTATTATGAAAAATTAAGACCCATTGTGATTTAATTTGCATTTTATTCCTACTAGGTTCAAACTTTATTTGTATTTACTTGCTATTAGAATTTGTATTTATGATTGACCAATTCCTGTTTTTTGCCCTTGTTTATTACTATGGTGTTTATTTCTCACTTATTTATAAGAATTTCTCCTTTTAAAAAAATACAGAAATATGCAACTTAGCTAACTTTATTTATAACCTTTTTTCTTTGAAACGTTTGCATTTTCATGTATTTAATTTTTTTGCTTTTCACTTAAATTATTTCTAGCTTTGATGTTATCTTTAGATGGGCCATCTCCACTCTAAGATCATATTAAAGTTTCTTTCAGTAAATTAATTCTTTTTATATGCAAATATTTAAATAAAGCCTAGAGCTGCAGTGTTCAATATGGTAGTCATTATACACATGTAGATTTTAAATTTAAATTAATTAAAATAAAATTTAGTTCTTCAGTTGCACTAACCACAATCCAAGTACTTGGTAGCCATACGTAGCTAGTGACTAATATATATATATATATATATATATATATATATATATATATATATGAGATACAATATATACACACATATAGATATATAGTTATAAGTTTAGAGAGGAGGTTTCACTATGTTACTCAGTCTGGCCTTGAACTCCTGGGCTCAAACTATCTTTCTACCTCAGTCTCCCCAGTAGCTGGGAATAGGCCAATATCACTGTACTCGTCTCTTGGTTATTATCTTTGACAGTACAGACATATACCATTTCCATCATCATAAAAATTTTTTTGAACAGTAAAATTTTCAGTGTTTTTGAACAGTACTTCCCAGTCACTTACGCATACAAGGAGTGACCCCAAAGAACCTGGAATTATCTTTTTTGGAGAGTGAGCCCCTTGTAGTACAGCTTTCATTCTCTAGGTAAGTGTTCTAGAAGCCCATCACCAACAGTGTACCAGCCAGCATTGTTGTGAGAAGCTACATTCGGTTTCAGTGAATTTTCTTTGGAGATTCTTTCAACGCATTTGCCTATTTTATGATGGGTGACTTGTGAATACACCTGTCCACACATGCTGAATGTTCAACAGTTTTTGATCAAAAATGGCATGACCCTCATGCCCACCCTCCCTATTCACCTGATTTTCCTCCAGTGACTTTGTTTGTCTCTCTGAATGAAAAAGTCCTCAAAGAGAAATATTTTGCCAATATGGAAGAGGTGAAACAAAAAACAGCAGAAGCCCTAAAAGGCATCAAAATTGATGAATTTGAAAACTGTTTTGAGCAGTGGAAAAATCATGTTGATAAATGTATCACATCAAATGGAGTATACATTGAAGGTGGCTGAAGTATAAATGTGTAAGAATAAATACACACTTTTTAATAAGTAGATTTTGTTTTTATGTTGTGTTTTGTTTTGTTCCATTTTGGTCTCCCCTTGTATGTCAAAATATAGATCCTGACCCAGATAATATTATGGAGTACATGCTTGTGTCTTTCAGAAATTCATAAATTCATATGTTGAAACCCTAATCCCCAATGTGACAGTATTTGGAGATGTGGACTTTGGGAGGTAATTAGATAGTGAGGGTGGAGCCCTCATGATGAATACAGTGCCCTTACTTAGAAAAGCATGTAAGACTTTCTTTCTCTCTCCCTCCGCCACATCCCCTTCCTCTCCCTGTCCCTCTCCCTCCCTCTCCTTCTCTTTTTCTCTTTCTCTTTTTCTCTGCTATGTAAGGAAACCAGAAAGAAAGCCTTTATTAGAACCCAGTCACACCGGCATACTGATCTCAGACTTCCAATCTCCATAACTGTGAGAGATAAGTTTCTGTTGTTTAAGCCACTTAATTTATGATATTTTGTTATAGGAGCCTGAACTAAGATAGACAATCTGAAGTGGCATGTGAATCTTTGTATCTGCATGCTTAACAAACCCCCAGATGATGCTGATACTGTAACTTCTTGGACCACACTTTGAGATGCACATGTCTAGATTTATTTTTATACGAGGAACTGTACAAATTCCTTAGGTATGCATTTTTCTGTTTATTTATTTTTATTACTTATTGATATGCAATGGCATATTTATCATATGCTAAATACCCTTGCCTGTGTGTGCTTTTCCTGCCCTTTCAAACCTCTTCTATTGATTCAGTCAAGTCCTGTACTATACTATGATAAAATCAATGTAACTTTGCAAAATGTTTTAATATTTAGTCAAGAATTTATTTGTCAATTGCTTTTTGAGTTCCCCAAACATCAATTTTATCTAAATTAGAATTACATTCACTCTAGTAAATTTAGTAAGAAGTAATTATTTACAAAGTTGCTTTTTTTCTATTTTAAAATGAAAAATCTCTTTATTTTCCTACGCATATTTTATGTCTCTGATATGGACTGAATGTTTGTGTCCCCCTAAAATTTATATTTTGAAGTCTTAATATCAAATGTGATGATATATGGAGGTGGAAACTTTGGGAAGAATCAGGTTAAATTGGGTCAAGAAAGTGGGGTCCCATGATAGAATTAGATCCTTATAAGAAGAGGGAGACCAGATCTCTCTCTCGCTCTCTCTCTCTCTCTCTCCCTCCTCTCTCTTTTTTACTTCTCTCCCTCTCTCCCTCTCTCTTGTGGGCATGTGCTCTCTGCCATGTGAAGACACAGTTGGAAGGCACAACCTGCAAAACAGGAAAAGGGCCTTCTCCAGGAAACAAATATGCTGGCACCTTGATCTTAGACTTCCCAGTCTCCAGGACTGTAAAAAATAAATTTCTACTGCTTAAGACAATATTTTATTGTATTTTGTTATAGAAACATGAGTTGACTAAGACAGTATCTCAGAAGAATTGTACTTTTTTCTCTAAATATGGTCCTTATTATATTATGTTGGTTTTCCTATGGAACTATCCCATTATTTTCTATTCAGTTTCAAACCGGTTATTTTGGATTTTTCAACTAGAAATACTATGGAGTCCCTTTGGAAAGATTTTCCCTTCTCAAGTATTTAAGTTTTAGTTTGACTACTTCTGTATTTAAATTTCCAATTGTACTTTTATTTTTTAAATATAATTTCATGTTCATTATATGACTACTTTTGAATTTTTTACTTGTGCAGGATGTGCCACAAGTTGAGATCTGGAGTCATGTGTTCTTCCAACAAATCCCTACCATATTATCCCTACACTGGCTGGATGCAGTCAATATGCTGGCGCCCTGTGAACAGAAAGGAAGGTTTCTGCTCTGTAAGGAGTTTCAGGACAAGCACATGCGAAGAATGAAATAGACATGTTTGGCATAGTATTAAAAAAAAAAAACTCAGGATTTTATTTTAAATCATTTACTGGGTACTTCATAACACAAAGATCAAGCATCCAGTTTGATTGTGGTAAATTAGGACAATCTATGAAGATAAGATAGACCTGACTTTTGAAACTCAAGTAGATATTATCTATTCAAAGAAGAGAGATGGTTGGACTGGGGATGTCTGATTTATGAGGACGTGTAATCTTTTAGTAATCTTTTTATTATTTTTAGTATGTTATCACTTTTAGTATAGAAATAAATACATTTATGGTATTTCTGAAATATTTGTGAGAAAATACCTACTGGACAAAACAAAGAAGGGATATTTTTAATCTACTCACAAATGTCTTATCATGGAAATATTCAGTTTATTGCCAGATTGCTCCCATGACACTGCAAATGTAGTTTTTATGTGTTTTATTAGACCATAAATTGTTTACGTTTTTTATTTTTTAGTTACTGAGTATTAAGAATCTTGGAGCACCCATATTGCCATCTGCTCCTGCACGACCGCTAAGTCATATGTGCGACTTCTGTTGACGTCTACATTGTTATAGGCAAAAATCATGAGGAACATATGGTTCTCATTCTATCAAGACTTTCATTTCATGCTGTTACAAGAAGGCTTGAAAATCCTGATTGGATAGGAAGGAGATTAGCTTTTTCCCTAGTGGAATAATTTCATTATAACAGAGGGGTCACCTCCCTAAGCTAAATGTGGAAAGAATAATAGAAAAAATACAGATCATAGAAAAAACTAGAAAGACTTTGTTACAAATTATGACATGACTTCAGAGAGTATATCTTCACTTCATGTATTTGAATAAACCCTTTAAAATTTAGGTAACTAGATTGTTCTATTTCAATTCTCACTTTTCTCATTTACATCATTTTTATACAAAAAACACTCCCCACCATCTGGCCAGTGCATAGAATAAGAAGTATTTTCAGGGCTCTGACTCTCCTGGTCTATCTGAGTTCACTGAAGGGACCTATTTAACTCCTAAAGCATCAAACTTTGTTAATCATTATAGTGTAAAAGCAAGAGCCAAACTCTAAAAGAAATACCAAGTAATGGGTCTTCTCAATGACTGGTTTCCTAGTGATATCAAAAGTATCTATGTATTTTATACAGATACTTAAGAAATAAACCACACATAACTATAATTTAACTTTTCTGATCTTTTTATATCTTTATCTTTATCCTTAATATGAGGATTTTCAACTTTATTTATTGTCCAATGCATTTTTTTCCTCCAGATATTATTGGAATTATTAGAAGTGGTTTCCATTTGGTTCTAAGATTATTTGAGAAGATAAAAATCCTTTTTGTTTCATTCAGGGAGACCTAAAGAAGTAGTTATAAGGCTCAGATCAGCACCAATATTTAAAGGTGCCATAAATTCCTTTATACTAACATATCCCCAGAGAAGTTTCCTAGTCAACAGACACTAACACTTGGAATGAGGAAAATGTGGGATTGAGAAGATGGGGTTGGTATAATGTGATGGTTCCTAAGTCCTAGTCTATGACATGATGGGGGGAAAAAGAAATAAAAGAAGAAAGGCAGGCAGGCAGGCAGGTAGGAACAGGAAGGAAGAAAGGATCCGAAAAAGGGATGGAAGAAGGGATAGAGGGAGGGAGGAAGGAAGGGGACAGGGAGCGAGGAAAGAAGGCAATATTATATATTTTTTAAAGCTGAAAAAATAAAATTAAAAGATCATCTAGTCTTATAAATATGTCCTCTCTATTCTTTTAAAATAAAAATCTCTTTCACATCTCGAATTTTTGTGGTAAAAAATAACTGCAGGTCCTTTTGTTTTTATACTTGGCAACCAGATATCAACCTCTCCTCAATTTGCTTGAATTATTCTGGTGCATGAAATCTGGGGAACTGAGAACCACTGTGTTGCAAAGATGAGGTGACCTGCAGTCAGCATCATGACCATTGGTCATAACCCTAATGAGACAATAAGTGAGAGGCTGGGAGCAAGTGAGTTGAATTACCTTGATATTATTTTTTGTCATGTGTAAAAATGGGTTTTAACTAGCATTTATTCAAGTTGTGTATAGTTCAAAGTGTAGCCACCCAAACTGGTAAAATTATTTTCATTTCCTAAAATGTCTGTCATATAATTTCTCTATAAAGAATCTTTTTCACCTTTGGTCATGGGCTGAAAGACATCTGTGAGAACACTTCATTACCAAAAATAATGGTACATTAGTAAACCTCTTGATCAGTGTGGTGGCTGTTACCAGTTTGTAAGTGGTGCTTGAGGAACTTTTTTGCAATGTACTAAGTTTTTAGAATCTACAAAACAGAAGGGGATGGGGACAGGAAAGGAGATACCGAGGGCAGGAAAGGGAGAGGTAGAGAAGAGAGAGAGCAAGAGAGTAAGAAAGACAGATGGAGGTGTGGCCTTTTATCTTTCCCAATGATATTTCCCTTCCTTCTTTTCATCTATCTAATCTTGCTGAATGTTTTCCAACATTAAACAGGTGTCCTGTTCCAAATGAAAGGTAGATACACAAAGACCAAAACATGCATGATGAACTTTAGCGAAGCACTTTAGAACATGGAAAATCAAAAAACCATATAGTAATTTAATGTATTAATTTTATTTTTCCCCAGATAATTACAAGTTAAAGAAATAAAATTTGAGATAGTCATAGTATAGTCTCAGATGGCATTTAAGAATTAGGAAGGTGAACTTAAGTTTATTTCTGTGGTCTGTTGATGCACAAAAATTACATTCAGAAAATATTTATCTAAGAGATTAGATATTAATCTAGGTGCTTGGGATAACTCTTGGGAAATCAGCTAGCAAGTGAAGGTCATTTACAATAAGAATTATTAAAAAAAGAATGTGACAGGAAAAACCTACAGGTCACTTTCAAGTAACAAACACAATTTTTCCTTGAAAAATTGATATTCTAGCCAAAATTATGCAAAGACTTATTGTGTATTGTTCCTTTTACCGTAGTACAAACTTGACACATTAAAACATCTACATTTTACTTTTTACTCTGAGGAGAGGCAAATGAGATAAAAACTTTGGACTTAATAGGCACACACACATATATAGACACATGCACACACATGCATATATACAAGTTGTGGCATATAACATGATAAATATGTATATATTCAGTAGAATGTCAAAAACAGAATGAGGAGAGTCCTTAGGAAATGTAGTAAATAGAATGACTTTAAATAATTTCAACAATGAACCTATAGGAATTAATGACACACATGTGCCATTACACATTACATCTGATTTTAGTTTAAAACAAGAGTGTGCAGTCTGAGAGTAAGACCTTTGTTCCACACACGTGTACGCTGTGCACGTTCTAAAGTGGGCTAGTTTTGTTCTCATGCCATGGGAGCAGGTGGCATGAAGCTGTTTTGATGAGGTTAAAAGGCTCCTCCCCTCTTTCCCCAAGCAGCAGCCTGAAGTACGTCAGCAGTAATTGTGTGCATGGCTCGGCTGTGCAGGGAGGGTGAAGGCAACATTGATATCAAATAAGGGTATCAAACTGAGATCTGAATGTTCCATTTAAGTTGTTGCTCATTTTCATTAGCCACGCCAGGGGTGAAACGCTTATATCTTCAACATTCTCTGTAATAAGAATATTTATTTTGATGGATTTATGTATATTTTTCTCTATAAGGACTGAATTAGTGCTATCGTGAATATAAATGATTTCTTTACCCTCTTTTCATCTTATTATTTACTAATCAGACTTCAGCTCAGTTAGATAAAAGAGAGAGGTCCTGTTGCCTAGATGTGAGGCCTTTAATGAGGATGGAAGCCCCCAGGGAGACGAAATCCAAAGTAGAACGATGCTGCTTTCGGGCTTCTTGTCATTTCTTCACTTGCTTCTTCTCCTCCCTTTTCCAATGGGCCTAGTGAGCAGGAACTATCCAAGGTGCTAGAATGCTGGCAGCCTTGCCGCTCAATGCAGACGGATTGCAGAAACAGAGAAGAAAGATTACTGCTTATTTCAGAAGGTAGGTTCTTTGTTTCAGAATCCTTGATTAATCAGCAGCAGCATCAACAGACTAAGGCAGCTGGAGAGGAGAGAGAGAAGCAGGAAGGGAGGGAGTCAGGGGCAGGGAGGGAGGGAGGGAGTGGAGAGAGAGAGAATGAGAGAGAGAGAGAGAGAGAGAGAGAGAGAGAGAGAGAGAGCTGGCTGGTTGTCACGGGGGAGGGACGATGCCACAAGCTGGGCTGCTCCAAACCTTCTGTATGTAAGTGGCAATGAGAAAGAGCATCTTTTTGGCTAAAAGGAGACATTTAGAAAGGATGCTCCTGATTTTTTGTTTTCATTTATTTTTGTCTTCACAGAATATAATCAAATGAGGTACCTTAGCCAGCCTGGTGATTGCTTCGGGTCTTGTAATCATCTGTGTAGCAAAGTGGGTAAAATCATTCAATTTCCTTCCTGCTGGACCTGGAAGGAGAGGGGCTGTGTGTTCATCCCCACCCATTAGCTATGCCCTCTTTTCTCCGAATGTCGATTTAAGGAAGCAAGCACCTGTCTTCTGCCACTGCATCTTCCTAGCAAACTTTAAAGGCCATTTTATCTGATAGGAAGGACATCAAGAATGCTCTGATCTAGTAATGAAGAATCTGGGAGTCGACACTTTTCCCATCCAGACACAATGCACTTTAATTGAAGAAAAACTGAACTGAACTACAAGTCTATTTCTTATGGTGCTGGATTACTCCTACAGAACTGCCCTGAGATCATCCGTGAGAGAGGGCTCTGACAGACACAAGTCACCTTCTGATTATTGCACTTAGCTCTCCCTGGGGACTTAAATTTTGGTATGTATCTCATTTTTTCAGATTCTCTAAGCATGCTAATTGAATTCATCACTAAATAGATCAAGCAATCTGCTTCTAAAATGGAATGGATTTTAGATAAGGATACTTAATGCTGAAGTTTGCATGCCTTATTAGGTGGAGTAGAAATAAAGCCACAGCGAAGGCATTCAGGGCTTTAGTGAGCCTCAGGCTATTTTTACTCCCTTACCCACTTACTTACATTACCATGGAAATGGTTAAACTAGATTTTCATTAGCAAAATAAGCCATGTTGAATTATTAAAAGCATTGAAAATATTTTCCAGGGTATTAATTGGCATTCGAGTTTTGCATGCTAGCTATTTATCCACTATTCCATACCATAAATATTTTACAACAGTCTCTTAGCACATTTGTGTCAGCAGTGAGAACCCAATTTTGCATTCTCAGAAAAAAGACACCCTACCCCCCAAAAAATCCAAAACTACCAGACATATACCAAAGCTGACAGTTTCCTCCTGACTGATTAAATATAAATCTATTTGGAAAACATATTTTAATACCACTCAGTCTCAGGAATATCTAATTATTGTTTCATCACAATAAATATTTTCTATAGAACTTTAAGTGAACTTGTTTTACTTGGGACACATACTTTTTTGCTGAAGTATCTCCATTATAATTTTTCAACCACCCAGCAATATTTTAAGTACAAGAAAAGTATGTATTCTATACCTGTAAAAACAAAAACTGTTATATGAAATAATATTTTTCCATTCTCATTATGAAATGCTAAGGTGTCGTGATACAATAGAACTAAATTTCCCCCTAAATATAAACAGAAAATAATGAAATCCAGATTAAAGAGGTTATATGATGTATGTTTTATCATTTTAGGATTCAATAATTTATAACTGAGTAGTGTGGAATAACGAATATAGAGAAAGAGTGAAAATGAACTCTTTTTATTTTTTCATATTTTAGACAATGTTTGAATTTATTTTATATATTTTAAAATGCTAATTACACAAGTTAATAAGAAAATATGAGCCACAAATGCAAAAATCATTTAGTTTCTTTATGGAAAGTACAGTATACATTAGCTAACTCAGCAAAGAAGGGGACTGTGTGAAGGACATTGGCAGTTTACAAGATTAGTGAAAACAGACCTAAGAAAAATTGTACAACTTCACAAGGGACTACCAAGAAGCCCAAGGACTTGAAGCATCTGAAAAGTTTAAAGGGAGGAGAAGTGTAAAAAATCTCAGAGATAAGAAGATTGGCTATTGTTTTAAAAAATAAATAAATCATAGACTCCCAATTCAATTAGATGGTTTCTATTGTAGCTCCAGTCAGCAATTTATTAAACTGACTCCATCTACTTTGCAAATAGTGCCTTGTAAGCGTCTGGAACCATTTGGCCCAAGGTTCCAAAAAGTACCTCAGCCACTGGGCATTTTGCATGAATCTCTAACATTAGTGGAAGTGTGCAATCACTTTAGACCATGGGCAAATAGCACCTGACAACCTGGAAGTTGGGGGAGATATCCGATTTAAGCTGCTACTACATTAACAGGACTTTTGCCCATTTTACTCATTTTGGGAAGAGAGATAGTGGAGAAAAACTGACTGCAAAGTAATCTGCTTTATGAGAAAAAAAAGCAATCAGTGTCTTTGTAGTCACTCCAGCAAGCTTTCTTGGTTGTAACTTCAACATTTCCCATTTTGGGCAGAACAGCTGCATTTTGATGACACTGAGAAGGAGAAAATGAGTGTGACCATTTGTGGGGCTGGGGGTAGGATTTCAAGCAAATCAAAGAGAAATTATAAGGCTAATGTTTGACAGATTATAACATTTTATCAGAAAAACAATTTTGACATGGTTTACATGTGTTATGGGTTATAACCAGGCATCCAGTCTGTTGATTTGGTCCTACATAAAGTCAGCACATTTTAGATATTAATTTGCATACATATTTTACATATGTATATGAAGGCTGATTATTTAAATACTTACATTTTCATACACAAAGTGTTTTTAAATTGGTCTGAGTACATGCAAAAATTGTAAAAGATCTTTTTCTCCTGCTGAAAAACAACAACAAATAGTCAAAATTGCCTTGGGAAACTTTTATTGGATCAATATTACTAGACAAAATAGGATTCTCTATCTCAGGGAAGATTCTCTATGTCACAGAAGATGATTGGAGTGAGAAGGAAAATAAAATTTGAATAACTCAAATTCTAATATTAATATTCTCATAACATTGAGACAGATGTGGTTTGAACATCTCAGAAATACATAAAGGGAAAAGAGTAGAAAACTTTCCCATCTGCAAATTAAAGGAAAACATCAATGTGAGGTACAGTAAAGGTAAAATGTCTAGGCTTTCATCAGAAATTTTATTCTCTTGTACATATTATGTTCTCCTGAAGATCACAAGTAGCATTATAACAATAACACAAGATAAACTTTATCTTATTCTAGCTGTAAAATTAGCCCGTAGGATAACTGTGGCCTAAAATTAAGGAAGCTTCCTATGGAGTTTCAAGTATTAGGAAGCAGTCATCTCCCAAACCAGAACTGTTTCTATCAGTCAGTGTGGTAACAAATATCCAGAATAACTGAGTCATCATAACTTTATATCTTGGAAAATTAAAGTTTCAGATGGAGAACAGTTCAATTTCAAAAATTCTGGGTAAATATCTTAAGAAAAGAAAAAGGGACCAGTGCCCATGAGAGCTAGTGGACTAACTTACTTAAATGATACTCTAAACTATAGAACTCTGCTTTGAGTAAATGGTCTACCAGAAGGCTGTGACCCAGGTCAGTCCTTATGGAGCTAGAGTGGTTGATATAACAATATATGAAATTATACTCATGAATAAATTTGTTCTGAATTTTAAGCAAAAGAAAGAGAAATGTTTAAACATGTGTGAGAAGGGAGACTGCATGCCTAATATTTATCTGACTCTTTGTACACCTTTTGTTCAATAATAGCCTATAATTAATCATAAACCCTCTACACTGTAGGGGAACTCAATCTTGATATTGGTTGGTGCCAACTAAATGTCCTCTGGTAGACTGATAGACTGATATTACACATAATTAATACTTTAATTTACAAAGGGAATAACCCACATAATGGCATGATCCTAGTTAAATTATTTTGCATATTTTTCAAAAATGCCCCCCCCCTTTTTAGCTTTAACAGTAAGGATCATGTACTTTCTTAGCTTCTAGGGCTTCCTGAATGAAAGCAGTAAATAAAAAAATAAAATAAAAAACGAAAGAAAAAACAAAGAAAAAGGAAGTAAATTTTTTACTTTCTAAATGCTTTTATGAATTTTATTTGGACATACCGTATTTAGCCATGCTCCACATGTATATGTGATAGATACTTTCGGGTCTAGGTTCAACACTGGTAAGGTACAGTGATGCACAAAAGATAATAAGGAAATGGTTAACCCACTAAAAAGTTAAATGCTTGGTGTTTTGAATATGTTAAGGATACACCAGTTTCAATTTGTGCATCTTAGCTGATTCTATTGAAATTTTAATTGGGGAAGTCTCAATATTATACAAAATGACCTTTGTAAAGGGTGTGGTCAACAGGATATAAGTAACAAAGTGAAAGAATAAGATAAAATAAAGTTGAACAGTTAACCATACAATTTCATTTAAGCCCAAATCTGTAGTTTTATTAGAATGACCATGATTCTAGAGACAGTAATTTAAAAATTAAACAAAAGGAGTCTTTTATGAATGCAGAATACAACAGTAGAAGAAATGCATGATATGAGGATGTGAAGGTATTATGAATTATATGGGGATTCTAATCTTGCTTGTTTTAGGTGCTTTGCCAGGGGAGTCCCTGACACAAATTTTAAATGTTAGCCACAAATTCCAAGAAACACACACACACACACACACACACACACACACACATACACGCACGCACACAGTGGCTTGCACTATTCAGATCAATATCATGCATTCCAAAGAAAACACATCTGCCTTGAATGAAGATCATAGATGCCTGTTTTGAACCAATGCCCCAGGGATGGGGAAGGGGCTAAAATATCCCATCTGTTTTGAACAAAAATGACTGCAGACACATACTATAGTGTTCAATGAAAAGGGTTGCCCATAAAAAAAAAACGCTCCTCTTCAATCTCACCTACTTTGTTGTCACAAATAGTCATGCACTAGTTAGAGATCTAATAAGCTAGACTCTCTTACTCACTGAGATATAGCTAAAGATGCTAGTTGGAGAAAAGCGGTTGTTTGCCTCCTAACAAATAGGGGTTTCTAGGATGACAACTTAGGAATTAGGTGCTCAAGACAAGTTTTTAAAAAATGCTTGTATACACTCAAGGGTCAGAAACACACTTGATTTAATATCCAACAGTCACAACTCAATCAAGTTTTTGGTGGTATAAAACATAACTTACTCAACATCTATCTTGGCCACAAATACAAATTTCTGAAAGACAAATAGATTTATGGCCATTCTCATCTGTGAGTTCTCACTTCACTGCAGTGAAATTGTAGCAGTTATAATGAGGTAGATAAGTAACATACGATTTGCTTTTCTTTAATAAGGCCATGAATCATAGCTCTATTGCCTAGGAAATACCTTTTGACTTGGAAGGGAGGAGTCTGAGAGGTTGAGAGGCAAGATGGGATTCATGGTCCATGTGCCCCAGTGCCTTTATTTTCTAGATGGTGACAAAAGGGCACAATGGATACATGGGCTGTTCACATGCATTTGGTTGGTGGGCAAATGTATTAATTCCTATTTTAGCCTTCATTTGTATAAGTGTGATTAAGGAAGTTGAACTGCACTAAGCAGTCTTATTGCCTTTGTTTCAAAGTAAAGTAATGTTTATCAATAAGTTATGTTATTACAAAATATAATCATGACCAAAGTTAAGAACTAGGAAAAATGTCTAATAGCAATATTGGTGACTAATAATTATGAGCACATTTATTGAATATTTTTATGCATTTTCTAACTTAATCCTTACAAAGAGGTCTATTCCAACCATTTTTTAAAATGAAGAAGCTGAAGCTTAAGAGAGGTTAACTAACATGCACAAAGTCATAGAGCTAGAAGCACCCGTGTTGGGGTTTATAGGTTGTTCTGCCAGCCTGCTCATCTGTGGCCTTCAGAACGGCCTCACAGCCTCTTTTACAAACACCTTTTGCCAGTGGACAAGTGAACAAAAAAGTAAGATGTTTAGACATTGATAGAGTGTATGCCCATTTTTGAAGATTGAATAAAGTTGTTGAAAAGTGCTTCTTGTTCACCCTTGAAAATAATGAAAATAAAGGCTGCATGACCACCTATTGAACCACCTGAGCCCTAGTCATAAGCATTGCAATTATTTATTTATTGTGCTCCAATTCTGCAGTGTGGACACCAAGGGGGACACAATTCTACCTTCATTAATAACGGCCCATAACAGGTGCTCAGTAAATGCTTGGATAAGCAAATGGTCATAGAATTTAACACTTTTCTAGAATTAGGTAGTATAAGCATATGTGCACAGACATTCATCCAATTTTTATTACTGTGAGGTTTTATGAAATGTTATGGTTGATTTTCAGCTCAAAAATTTTTTATTTACAATAAAACATGAATTTTCACAGTATAAAAATTATGTAATGTTATTATTTCATGTTTTCTCAGAATAAAAATAATTTAAACTCCAGTCAATTTGAATGATCATTTAGGAAGATAGTTAATTTTTGGAGGTAAAAAATTAACTTTGTTAATATTTGGAATATATAAGCAATGTAAGTATTGTTGGTGTTGTTTGGGTTGGAGGAAAACTTAAGGAAAAAAATAAAAACCTTTGGGTAATAATGCCTTTTACAATTGTGAAATATATTATTTTGCTAGAGGGCAGAGAAGAAATGATCCTCTTCCAGCCGGAGGCATTATCTCTAGAATCCTTGTAGTAGTGACTTGGCTTGCCTAACTTCGGTGGAATTAATTGCTATAAAGTTATGCTGATCTTTTTTAAACTGGGCACACCTAGTGCTGAAGTCTTTGGTAAAAGTGAACTCCCAATAATGGAAATACTTTAGCTCTCTAGAATTGTTTTCTTATATTTTTCTCCTCAAATCTCAATCATTTGTGACAGTAATTTCCCATTCCTCTGTATATCCACCATTTAAACATCTAATCTGATTGACCGATATTAAAATACAATTCAATTACATTAGATAGTTGGAATTAAAAGGCCATTTCGTTTGCTAATCCATTACAGTTTTAAACCAAATAAAACAAAATAAAACTTAACAAAAAATCATGAGCCAACAAACAACTCTGTCTAGTCTCCAGTTTCAACAATTGTTTAGACTGGGGAGGAAATTCTTAAATTCAGCATGGGATTCAAATATGGATTGACTGACAGCTGAAATGCTAATAAACTCTGATAAGCAGTAAAATTTCCATAGCTACAATCCAGTTTATGGAACATAGTTATACTTGTAAAAAAGCAGAATGAAAATAAATTATAATTGAAAAATGAAAGTCTGGGACTTTTACATTCAATAGTTGAGCTGATATTTTCAAAATATCTTTTCAAACTTTTGAAAAAAGTAAAAGATGTAAGGTAATTTGCAGCTTTTGAATGGCCAAATTTTTCTCTTGTTAGCTGATTTTGCTTTTGAGTTTTCAACTGACTCAATACTAGTTTCCTATACCACAGTGAATATGCAATTGAGGACAGTAAAGTTTTATCCATCTGTCCGTCCGTCTATCCATCTGTCCATCCATCCATCCATCCATCCTTCCATCCATCCATCCTTCCATCCACTCACCCACTCACCTTTCCAGGCACTCATCCATATATCCACTCATCCATCCATCTACATATATCCATTTAATGTTACTATTGCTGCCAGTCTTCTTCTCATACTTTTTTTTTTTTTTTTTTTGAGTTGGAGTCTCACTCTGTCGCCCAGACTGGAGTGCAGTGGCTGCTCCCAGCAACCTTGACCTGCTGGGATCCAGCGATCCTTCCGCCTCAGCCTTCCAAGTAGCTGGAACTACAGGCGTGCGCTACCACGCCCGGCTAATTTTTTTTTATTATTTATTGTAGAGATGAGGTCTCATCAAGTTGCCCAGGTGGGTCTTGAACCCGCGGGCTCAGGCAATCCATTCACCTCGGCCTCCCAAAGTGCTGGGATTACCGACTGAGCCACCGAGCCCGGCGTGCACTATTATTGTTATAAACCCCACGTTATATATCCCACAACACATTATTTTTTTCTTTAAATGATACATTATCTTTTAAATAAAAAGTCTTTATGTTTACTCACATTTTATCATTAACAGTGCCCACTTTCTTTCTCTTTTATTTTATTTTTTGAAGATACAGACTTCAATTTGGTATAATTTGGCTACTAGAAGGATTTCCTTTAATATTCATTGTAGTCTGAGTCTGCTGGTAAGGAATTCTTTTAGGTTTTTAACCTCTCAAAAAGTCTTTCCCCTTCATTTAAATCAGAATTGTGTTTACAGTTTTTTTTTCCTTTAGATGCTTTAGAGAGGTTTCTCTACTTTCTTCTACTTGTATTATTTCCAAAGAAGTTTGCTGTCATTTTAATTTTTGTTTCTCTGTATGGCCTATGCCTTTTTCCCTGGTTGCTTTGAAGATGTTTTTCTTTGTCACTGGTCTTGAGCAATTTATGGTGTGCCTTGGAGTCGTTTTCTACATATTTTTGGTGCTTGGCCTTTGATGAATTTCTTGGTTCAGTGGGTTTGCAGTTTTCATCAAATTTGGAACATTTTCACTTCAGTTACACATTAGAACCATTAGAGGTTATTCCACAACTCCTAGTTGCTTTGTTTGGTTTTTTCTCCTCAACATTTTTTGTTTTATTTTGGATCTGTTGCTGTCTTCAAGTTTACTTGCCTACTCTTCTCTGATGTCTAATCTGCTGTAATCTAATGCAGTGTGTTTTTCATCTTCGATGTTGTAGATTTCATCTGTAGAAATTTGGGTTAAATCGCTTATAACTTCTATGTGTACGTCACATGTTCAGTCTCTCCTCCGGCTTACATGTAGAATACAGTTACCATCGTTTTAATGCCCTTCTCTGATAATTCTATCGGTTATATCATTTCTGGTTTTCTTGATTTTTCTCCCAACTGTGGGTTGCATTTTTCTGCTTCTTTGCATGCCTTGTAACTTTTGACTGGATGCCAGACATTGTGAATATTGCCATGTTGAGTGTTGGGATATTTTGCTAATCCTGTAAAGATTCTTGAGTTTGTTCTGGAACACTGCTGAGTTACTTGATAATAGTTGAATCCTTTCAGCTTTTGCTCTTAATCTTTGTTGGGCAGGACCAGAAGAGTGCTTAGTCTAGGGCTAATTTTTTCCCACTTCTGAGGCAGAATTCTTTTGAGCATTGTACCTATTGCCAAAATAGGCACTACCCCTGGCCTTGTGTAAGCTTTGGAGAGTGTTCCTAAATATTTTCCAGCAGTGATTTCCCAAGCCTCGGGTCATTTCTTCGCATGCACATCGTGATCAGAACTCAGCTGAAGACCTAAGGGGAGCTGTCTGTGGGTCTCTGAATCCTTGTGTGCTACTTTCTTTTCTCTCCCTTGTAAACCTCAGCTCTTTGTTTTTCCTGGACTCCCATCTCTATCTCCTTTACTCAGGGCTGGTGAACTCTGCGTGGCTTCCCCTCTCCCTGGCATGGCCTGGAAACTACTCGCAGTCCTCTAAGGTGATCAGGGCGCTCACTTAGAGTCTCATCTGTCAGGAACCCTTCTTCATTATCTGATGGCCAGTCCCTTGAAAACCGTTTTTTTTATATACATATTTTTTATTTTAAAATTGTGGGGTACATTTAAGGCTTAGGTATACAAATATGCATTGTGCAGGTACCCTTGTTGATGAGGTGTGCCACCCCCCCCCGTCCCCAGACAGATATCGACGACCGTTAATCCCACCTCCCTTCCCCTCCCTGCCCCCCCATAGTTTCCTGCCACTGTCCGTCCTTTTCTTATGGTATTACGATAGTTGTTCAAGGTCCGCTTATGAATGAGAACATGTGATATTCGGATCTTTGTTTCTGTGAGAGATCACTCAGTATTATAAACTCTAATTCCATCCAGGTTGCTGTGAAATTCATGATTATGTTCTATTTTATGGCTGCGTAATATTCCATTGTGTATAT
>CAUYQG010183323.1:0-17586 GCA_963574415.1 Tarsius wallacei
TATGTGGTAAATTTATGAAATATAACTTTTTTTCATGGAACTGCTTCGGTAGGATGACTAAATAAACATAATACTTAAGCTTACCCTTCTAATTTCAGAACACTAAAGCATTCCTTTGTTCTCAATTGCAGGAAACTTGTACCTTTGAAATATCATAACACCAGTTTTTTTGGCAACAGAATCAAGCTTATTAGGCTCTGAGAAAACTCACCTATGCAAATAATTACTTTTTTGTTATAACAGGAAAATATAGGCTGCCACATTTTTCTAAAAATTGAGATCCACACAGCAAATCAATGTAAACCATTTCTGTCCTAATAGTTTTCAAGAGACGTTCTTCACAATACTTGAAATAAAATTTCTCCCCTCCAAATCAAGCCTACTGAAGAGATTTTGTTTTATTTTAGTCTAGAGAGTATTTATCAATGCATATCAAAGGGGAAAATTGACATATAGGGCTACATTTCCTGGCAATTCTTTTCATCATCTACTGCAATTGTATTTTTTACCAGTTTTTAACTTGATGCTTTACATCACATATTTAGTGTTTCTCTAGACTTGATGTTTTAGTAACATCCAGCTCACACTTGAAGGCATCAATCCCTTAGCAGGGGTACTAAGTTCAAAAAAACTCTCACAACGGGGAGATCTTCTTATTCACACAGCACCCCTTGTTGAGTTTGAGTTAAAACATGCATATGTCCTTCAAGATATTTCAGTGGTATTTAACTGAAACCATCATAAGGAGACTTCAAGAACTGCAGCAACAGAAACCTGAGAACTAGATATTTTAGAAGACTCAATACAACCAGAGTGAGCAATTTCCAAGATTAATGCAGAAATCAAGAACAATTGGCTATATGTTTATCTCTTGGGCAACCACAAGACAAATGATTTCAACAAATGTGCCTTGTAATGTTAATGCTACCAGAGTTCATAAAGAGACAATTTATTGTTTTGAGTTTGTTGTCCAATAACAATTCATCAGCTTTGGGGTTTAGCTCACCAGTTCACAGGGGTTCTTTTATTTGTTTTTTAATTAACTAAGTTTATCGTCAAATGCAGCAGATTTAAAAGATAAAAGATGTTTTGTAAAATTCCATTGTCTTTTGTTTATATACTATAAATGATGAGGAGACTTTTGCGGTTTTGTTACTGAAAATTCAGCAAAGAAAAGGAAAAAAGAGTCACAAAGTAAATAAATAAAAGAGCTGATAATCCTATGCATGTCTAGTGCCTACTCATAATATTCTTATTTCCCAATTCAAAACTCATACTCAGTTGCTTTTGTGCTTTTGAACCACTGTTATGCATATGCAAATATAAATGTAGAATTCAACCTTAGGCTGGAAGATTGGCCAATATTTGCTAAGGAAAAACTTGAACAAAAAAAATTTGCATGAACTTTATATTTATTTGTGAAGTTATATGGCACAAAATGAGAGTTATAAAAATTATAAAATATAATAGCTATTGGAAGTCACAGCTGTCTTAACATGGAAAATTTAGGCAGCACGAATGTAACTAATTAATAACATCTGAAGTACATCCTCCCCTAGGACTGATGACCATCTGGTTGACCTTGCAGTAGATCAATAGGAAAGACAAATCTGTAAATCACTGTTTTCCAAATGTTACCACTCTATCATTTCACCAAAAGAAGGACGGAATGTGGATGGGAGAAGAGACCTCTTGTTTCACACAGCTTTAAATTGACTGTAATGCTTACTTGGACCTAAAGTGACAGGAGACTGAGTTGTTTCTTCTAAAGTTCCACGCAGGAAGAGACAGAGGAACAAGCTATACTGAGGGAGATGACTCCAATACAAAAGAACCAGTAGGCAAAGTGATTACAAGAGAAAATAAAGATAAAATAAAGAAATAAAATAAAGAAAGAAGGCCAGCTATGGTAACTCAAGCCTGTAATCCCCAATTCAGCAGGCCAAGGCAAGAGGACCGCCTGAGCCCAGGAATTTGAGACCAGTCTGGGCAACTTGGTGAAACCTTGTCTCTACCATAAATCAAAAAATTAGCTGGGCGTGGAGGCATGCATCTGTAGTTACAACTACTTGGAAGGCTGAGGTGGAAGGATTGCCTGAGCTCAGCAGATTGAGGCTGTGGTGGTTGGGAGCATGCCACTGCACTTCAGTCTGGGCGACAGAGTGAGACTCAGACTAAAAATAAATAAATAAATAAATAAATAAATAAATAAATAAATAGAATTACTTCCAATTCCTGATTTTAATTGAGATACAACGATATTAATTTTGAAATATGAAATAAATGAAAGCACATATCCATATGTATTTAAATAAATATGCATCCTTATAAATGTTAACCCTGTACAAAGCTCTATACTTTGATGTCAATAGTAAACTATTTTAGAGGAAATTTAATAACCTACTCCATGTGATGCTCAGATAAGCCATCGTCTGACTAATGAGAGACTTTAAATTTCAAGAAATTGGGAACAGACATCTTAAGCAGGTACACTGTGAAATTCCTTAAGAAAATTAAGTTGAATTAATGGTTAAAATCTGTACATTTTGACAACTGTTTTTGTCCAAGATACTTTTCCTATGATATCTTTTCTAATATATAGTTCATTTTAGGGGTTTTTTAGACAAGCAATTTAGAAATTGTGGGATTTTGTTAGATTTTTTTTTCTCTATGGATATATCTCTCTAAAAGGGCATTCAAAGTAAGCGATATCTCTCCTGTGAGTACTAGTAATGATCTTGAGAAGGACAAAATATCAGTAGAACTTTCAGATCAACAGTTTCTTTCGCCATGTCATATTCTACATCAGTTATAAATTAAGGCAAGTCTTAGTGTGCCAGAATCTATTTTGAATTTGAAAGCAATTAAAATATCAGGCATGTAGTATTTTAAAATCTCATGATAACTTCTAGTCACTGTAGAGCACAGCAGTCACTGCCCTACATACATAGTGTTGAAGTTTGGTTCTAAAAGATTGTATTATGTAATTTCCTTCTGTAAAACATAAATTGACAATGTCTTTTCAAATACAGACTTAATTAATTATCTCTGTTCACATACTTTTTGTTTATATTTCCATAAAAAGTTTGGACTTGTTTTGATGTAATAGAAGGGAGAGTGGGTTTAGATATCAATTCATTAAGCCATGCCATCTCTCTATATGCTAAAGAAGTATAGAAAATAGAAGGGAAACTGTACATCTTCTGAACACTTTTTCATTTTTCATTCGATACTTCATAGTTCTTGGACAGGCATGGTGGGTCACATCTATAATCCCAGCACTTTGAGAGGCTGAGGTGGGAGGATTGATTGAGTCCAGGAGTTCAAGACCAGCCTGGGAAACACAGCAAAATCTCATCTCTACAAAAATAAAAAAAGAAGTCAGGCATGGAGGTACACACCTGTAGTCTCAGCTACTCAGGTGGCTAAGGTGGGAGGATCATTTGAGGCCAGGAGGTTGAGGCTGTGGTGAGCCATAAGTGTGCCACTGCATTCCAACCTGGGCAACAGAGTGAGACTTCAACTCAAAAAAGAAGAAAAAAAAAAAGAAGATATCTCATAGTTCTCAACTTGGGAGAAAAATTGTGAGCAGACTACAAGATGTTTCAGTAATTAAGAGAAGTAAAAAGGATACTTCAAAGGATCTGTTTTTCCCATTCTTCACAACTTAACAGCATAGCTATGGGTTTTAAGAGGAATGTCTGGCTTGAAGGCTAAGGAAACTATTAGAAACTCACACACTCTAAGTTCCAAATATGGCTTCTTCAGTGCTTATTACGTATGACCTTGGAAAAAGCACTAGTGACTTAAAAAGAAAGATAAAAAAAGATAGCCACTTGACTTATAAGTGTCAGTCATTCCACTATTTGAGATTTGAGGTAACAGGGAGTTTCAGAGATGCCTTGCTAGAGGAAAGACTGAGAATATATTGCTTATCAAATGGAAATGGCAATATTTGCAATGACACTGAGGTTTAGGCAGACAGAGTTGCATAAACTCTGTAATACAGTAATAAAATTATCTATGAACTTGATTGGCAGGATGGTGTTCCTCATCCATTTCTTACTCTATCTGTTCAATTAGTATGGGTTACTTAACTAACTAAAATAATCCACCTATAAGCCATTTGAACTATATACATTAAAGCTCATGCAAACCATTCCCTCAGAAGACCCTGCACCTTTTGCATATGTGTGAATATGAAATCACGCCAATTTCCCTAAGCTTCTAAGGAAAATATTTGTATACAACAACCAAAAACATATTTCCAATTACCCTTTTCAATTCATTAGAAAACTATGACAAACTCAGGAAATCTTTGTGGAAATAGAATAAACACCATTAGAACAATACACGAAGTAACCAGTTTTGAGGTTAATGTCAAACATTAACTGGGAGAGTTTTTAAGTAGTTAAACCTTATAGCTCTTTCTGCCGTTAAAGATGTGCACAAAGGGGACATTTCTCAACATAACCAGGTGAATAGTAAGATCAGTGATGTGAGGCCTTTGAGCTCTTGACTATCTTTTTCCCCATGCACACACATGCAAACATAGAAGAAGTCTTTTCTGAAAAAGCAGCATATATTTCAACCACTTTCATTAATTTTACCTCAAATGCAACAGAAGGTGTTTTTGTTTATTAACCAATAATTCAAAATTACCTCTGAAATCCTAGTAATGTTTTCAAAAATAATCAATACTCAGTAACATTTTACTCTCTTCAGCTTATTAATTTTTGAATCTGTATAAGGAAGAAAAAAATACTTCAAATAATGTGTTTCCCAGAGTGTTTATCAACGCTCTTACCATCAAATGTTAAATAAACTCTTGCTTGGGGCTGGGAAGATCCTTTTACACAGATTGAACAAATAAATGCTCCAACCAACACACAAACTGCCCGGAATGCCATTTCTTCAGATTTGCAAGTTAATATCCAAGGGAAAATACCTTTAAAAGAGAGATAATAAGTTTGTTATATCTCATTTCACATTTTAAGAGTGCAAAACACAGCAATCTAGACAAAACACCCTATTCACAAAAGACACATCTGAACTTCTACAGAAATGCAAACAGTAGGAGGTGCTATGACTTTGCTTCTTAGATGTGAAAAATTTGAATTGGATTAATTTGTGTCTGGAAGTCTTTGCAACCAGAGAGACTTTCATCTTCCAGTAAAATCATGCTACTATCAAAACAGAATAAAGCAGTGACAAGAAACTTACTGATTCCCAAAGGAAAACCTAATATTTTAATTGATCATCTCTCTAGACGTCCCATTACATTAAAATGACTTGACAATTGTGTTAATAGAGTATTACCAGATGAAAACTCTTTCCTCCATAAATATAACAGAAATAGAGAAATTCCACATGACCATTCACATGTATCCACTCCCATACTCATTAGCTCTTTTAGGGTAAATGTCTTAGAAATGGTGTTTGTATACATAAATCTATGTATGCTTAGTCCTTGATCACTAAAGTCACTGAAATCAGTTATCTTCCAATTTATCCAGATGACCAAGCAGTTGTTAAATGGTGCAGATGAGGTAACCATGGACTTGTGCCAAAATCAAACCAATGACCTAGTAGTGAGCAATCCAGGAAGCCAAGTATCCACCAATGCATATTTTAAATAAATCTACCAGAAAGTGGGCTGTCAAAATTCCAAAAGATAAATCAAAGAGACAAGTATTACTGCTTGAAACTGTAGCTATAAAATTGATACATGCAATTAACTAATGCCTGAGTCCCAAGGAAGATCAGGTAATATGTTAGGAAAAACCCACAGGAGCTCTAGTGGCCGCAACATGCAAAATAAACTCAAGACCATAAAAGAAATCTTATCATTTTGCATCTACCGTAATTATGCAATAAAATGACCTGACAGTTTAATGTAGAAATTTATTTTTACAGGTTACAACAGTGCTGATCTTCAACATATGATGTGGCCAATATCACTAATTTCATCACTAATTTTATTCACTTATTTGAAAGTGCCAATAACAACTGAAAATGACTGTCTCATTAATAGAGAAGAAAAAGAACAGTTAATCTGAAAACACAATTTTAAACAAAGTTCCTATACTATGAGAATTAGAAATGAAATTGTATGCTTTTTACCACACAGATGGAGGAAACCCTAGAGATGTTTGTGTTGGTAATTTTCAAAAGAAACAGTTTCTTCCTGCTTCCACAACCTCTTCACCCTGTCATCCCTAAATTAACTTAGAAGAAAATTGATTTTATGGGTGACTTTCCCTTACTAATTTGCCCCTTGGTTTTGTTGACTTTATAGTTAAAGCCAAAAAAAAAGCTATTGATATGCCTAACCTTTGTATGTTTATTGAGCAGGCTGATACTATTTACACTTTTTAAAAAACATATTGTTGTTACCAGTATCATATCGGACATGTCTCTCTCAAAGGAATACCTGGCACCCATTTCAAAGAATAATACTGGGATGAGATAACAGGTGAAATGAAGGTAGTCTACCAGGCAATGTGATTTCCATCCTACCTAGCGACGAGAGGTGAGTGTCTTAATCCGCTCCCTCCACCACCCCCAGCCCCCAAGTCGTATCGTGCAACTTCTTCCTTTAACTAAGACACAGAAGTCCCTCTTAGCGTTTTCACTTTTACGGATTGCAAACTAATACAATGTAAGAAAAAAATTATTTTGCGTCCGCACTAGCAATTCTGACTTAGAAGGCACTGTACTACCCAACTTTAAACTCTCCGCAGGTGTCACAGCCTAAAGAAACAACTCAAGCCGGGCACTCCGCGAGGGAAACGCTTCCCTGACAAACCGCGTGCGCTCCTAAGAAAACGTCCAGGCGTGAGCACACCGAGGTAAGAAAAGTCAATACACAGGCCAAAAGTTGGATGGGGCTAAACGTGTCATGTTGAAAATGAGGAATTCCGCTTACCAAGGCTGGAAGAAGTCAGCAAGGGAAAGTCACCGGTCTGCCTCCGGGTTGGATCCGCGCGCGTCTCTGGTCCTCTTCCCAGAAGACCTTAATCTCTAGCGCGTCCCACCGGGGAGAGTCTCCGAGTCCTCCGAGTTTCTTTGTAGAGGAATCCCCCCGCTGCCGGCCGCGGCACCCGGCGCCCTTCTCCGCGTCGCTCACTCAGGCACCTCGGAGTGAATGGAGAGCGGCCCGGCGCAGGGGCCGTGCGCTCTGGTGTCCGGTTACAGCGACGCGGCGCGCGGCTCGCCTCGCCCGCCCGGCCCCGCCGCTGCATCCCCGCCGGCCGCGAGGCCCCACCCCGAGCGCGCCCGCGAGCCTGGCCCGGAGCCGCGAGGGCGGGCCGGGCTGCTGCGAGCCGCTAGGGCGGGCCGGGCGGGGCGACCCCTGGAACGCGCGGCCCCCGAGCTGCAGGAATGCGCCGCGACGGGCTCGCCACCCGCGGGCGACTCTGCTCCCTTCGCGGTCCGCGGCCGGGGCACGACTTGCAGGGTGCGTTCCAAGGGTTTTGTGGCCGGCGGCTCTTGGGAGGAGGCACGCGGGCTTTGCGTGGCTGTAAATATCAACGTGCAAAGCAGTTTGGTTTTTTTTCTTTTTTCCTTTTCTGCCAGAGAAGGATCACTGCATCCTTTTAAGGCAAAGAGATGCGTTTTTGAAGGACAGGAGTCCTGTCTTTACTCTGCAGCAAATTTTCTGAACAGGTCGAGATAAACCAACAATTTGTCGCATAAGCTTATCCTTTTAATGGGTATTGTTTCCTGCTGCACTTCCTTAATGTCCCGAAGGCAGTAATTCTGTTGACCTCTCTGCACTGACTCATATTCACTACCTTCCCCTCCAGGATACTCCCAAAACATAATTATGAGAAGAAATTGTTTCACAGTATTGTGGAGAAAGGCTGTTTTGAATTATTCCAACAAATTGAGGTTTTCACATACATCTACACATCAGAAGTGTATTTCTAGAATTACCATCAGGTATACTTGTTAGACTCTGGAACTGACTTTGATGTATAAGTGAAAATTACTTCTCCGTACCACAATGATCTAGATGTTTGAACATCGGGAGAAATGAGCTTTGATCCCCATAAAACAAGCCGGCACTTGCTTAAAAATCATTGTGGGCCCCAGCCCAGCAGATGTCACTATACAGAGGGAAGGTGGAGTATAATTTCTCCACCTTAAACTCTACAGTTTTCTTTACATAAGAAGGCAGAATCATTAAATTCTTATAAAATGTATGTTAGGAAGCACTGCTGAGAGTGAAAAATCATTGCTCTGTGGGACACAACTGAATGAAGTATCACCTGGCAAAAGGTGATTGAGACACATCTTTCATGCCCAGTAGACATAATTTTGCCTGTGACTTGCTGCATAGCTAAGAAATGAAGGGGTCAATTTAAATATGAATGCAAATTTAATAGTTCAAAAATAGTATTTCAGGCCTAATATGATCTTCAATCTTCACTGTGATTATGAAGGAAATTTCTACATCAAAATGTAATATAGTAACAGACTGTTTTTTAGTTTAGTGTAATAAAAGTGTGAGCAACTTCATGACATAAATTTGTAAAAATAGATTTAACCCACAAAAATCTGACAGTATTAAGATCCATGTCAATGTGTGTAAGGACTATGCTTGCTTTTCTGAAATAATTCTGAAACTAAGATCCAGATTATATACTATCTACTATTCTCATCCTACTGAGTCAGCACTGATAAATTAAGAAGGGAGATGAATAAATCATTAGAAAGATGAGTGTGAGGATTAGATTATATGATTATTAATTTACAAATGTCAGCCCAGGCAACATAGCAAGACCTCATCTCTACAGAAAAGGTAAAAGGTAGCTGAATGTGGTGGTGCGTGCCTGTAGTTCTAGCTACTCCAGAGGCTGAGGCAGAAGTATCCCCTGACTCTGGGAGGTCGAGGCTGAGGTAAGCTGTGATCATGCCACTGCACTCCACTCTGGGTGATAACAGGGTGAAAACCTGGCTTTAAAAAAAAATGAATTTAGAAACATGAAGTTGTTAGAAAATGATGAATTTGCAAATCTATGTAAGGTAGAATTCCTTTAGACATTGTATTTATAAGTTTAAGGAAACAAAGATAAACGCCAGGTGAAATGCATATCAAATGGTGTATTTAAAAGGGAGTTTAATTCTAAACTCAATTTACAAAAACTCAGTGAATTAGCTCAATCTCTTGCACATACTCACAAAGCTTTGGAGACTGTGACAAATAGCTGAGATTTAATTTCAGTCCATGAAACTTATACCGAGATTCCCTCTATTTTGCCTGAATAAACTTCTTTTCAATGTACTCCTGGGATTTAATGGTATTTGCTTAGCACTAAGATATTTACAGTTGGCCACACCTCAAAATGAATCATAAAAATGCTGATAGGCATTAGCCAAGACAGACTCAAGCACAAGGACACAATTAGTGCTCATGCTTACCTGAGACTTGGGTCACAGAATGAAATTTTAGGTGGCTCACTAGAGCCTCCTAATCAAATGTATCCCCCCCATTTCCCCAAAATATTTAGTAGCCTAAAACACCTTGACAAAACAGAACTTGTATAAGAGGCATTGGTGGCCAGTACCACTTGTTAAGGTGCGGTCTTTGACTCTGACTTTACAGGTAGAAAACAGAATCAGCAGACAGGAAGCTGGATCTATAGGAGTGATGATGCAATCACATTTAGAGACACTAATTACAAAGTCTGCCTCCAATAAAATGTCTTAGAAAAATAGCCATGTTAAAAAACTTAGGACCACTTTTATTAAGCTGTCATAGAAATGAGCAATATCTTATACACTGAAGAGTCTCTGCCTGCCAAGGTATAGTGGCCCCATTGTAAATATTTTATGCTTTTGAGGGTCCTGAAGAAAGCTATTTCTTAAGGTTTTGCACAGATTGTAGCATATCTTATTGCAATTTCTGCAGCTGTAATTTCTCTTCTTTCTAATTTAAGAAAGCAAATTTCTCCCCATTATACAGATTAATTTTATGAAAACTCTACCCTATATAGAGATTCATTATCCTTTAGAGACTGAAAATTGACTTATTTAGTCATAACTAAAATTTGTAATAAAAGACAGACCATATATTTGCCAGACACTTTGAATGGCATCTGCACAGCATTCTTTAATGAAGTTACCATTTTACATGAGAGAACATTGAAGGTTTTCCCAAAGTCAAATGGATAGAAAATATTGGAATAGAAAGACAAACTAAAGCATGACCTATCTAATGTCTCAGATTTTTCAAAATGTTTTCAGAGTTTCTGTTCCTCCTTTTTAACTCCCATCTCCTTCTCTCTCTTCTCAACTGCTCTCTCTTTCTTCTTTACTCCCTTCCATATGCCAGCCGTTTATATTTCCTGAACTATGACTTTAGAAAGTCCGAACTTCCAATGGTTTTTTAGTTTGTTTACATGGGCCTCACTTCTCCTTGGGTTACATTAGCAGCTCTGAGACCCAGCCGGTCAGACAGGTCTGGTCTGGAAATCAGTGACTGCTATCTGCATAGTTGATAGGCTTTCATATTTCCTCTTTCAGAATCACTCCTAATTTTTCAACAGAGTGAGTATATTTCTACTTTCATTCTTAATACATTGCTAGTCTATATTCCTGATCCTTGATCTCCTTCTCTGTCAATATGTCCTGGACTCCATGATACTCAAATTGTAGAGTCTCTAGCACTAAACAAAAGAAACCAGTGACTGTCGTTTGTTCTGGAAAGAAAAACTGGCCAGAAGGAAAATTTTCATTGTTTTTCTGTTTTTACCGTTGTAATTTTAAACTATAAGATACTAAAAAATTCAGAGTCTGTGTTCAATATTTTCTTTAACACCTTTAGATTGTTCAAATCCATAAAATATAGTATATCCCAACTCAACAAAAATAAGAGCTTACTGCCTCTGTTTATATATTACAGTAACTTATATGTAAATAGTAAAGAATTTTAGTAGTTAGAATCTGTTAGTAATTTTACTTATTCAATACAAAAATGTCATGTGTGCATGACAGAAGTTATAAAAGAGTGCTGTAGTAATTCACACTTTCATCAAAGGGGGAAAATGTAAACTTTGTAATACTTTTGTCTTTACTGGATAAATATTTCATTTGATGCCTCAGTGAGGATAGGATATATGTATTTGAGATTATATACAAATGTGGTCACAAAGTATCCAACAGTTAGTTAATAGATAATGTTTGTTAGTTGACTACATGCACACACATCCACAGGCATGCCTTTTGAGAAAAGCCAACTGCTTTTATGGGTCTATTATATCTAAAGCTTTCTCTCATTACCTGGGACTACAAAACCCTTTCCCATATCTGTGCTAACGGGAGAGGCATGAGAGGCCTGCATAAGTGCCTCTGATTGTCAGATGCATGTAATGAGGCTCAAAATTAATAACCAGCTGGAGCAATGAATGTAGGACTGTTAGTTACGGCTAATTGACTCCCATCTACAGCCCTTCAGCATGCTCAAAGGCCCTCGCCATATAATTTCTAGGTTGTGCTATTTGTCTACTCTTCTTGAACTTTAAGTGGTTGACTAGAAAGTGGAGTATTAAATTGTGTAAGCAACAACTTTCACACTCTAGCATATTCATTCTCATAATGAAAGTCACATGAAAAACCCTGTTGTCTTCTCTCTGTGATTTCCAGTGTGTACAGAGAGGACAGTGTAGGAAACTTGAAAAAAATCAACCACTTATTCCTTTTTGTAAATTTATTCTAGTCGTGATGCTTTGAAATTTCAAGTGGCATTTAATAACTTTAAAGAAGGATATGCAATTTTCATTTATTCAACATGCATGGCATAATTTAAGATATAAATCTCTTAGGGTGCATTTCAATTAAATTTGTTTCCTTGATGGGTTATGTCCATTGCAATGGGCTTATGAACTTTAGACCAGAAGTGTATCAGAAGGGGCAGTATGATTTAAAGGGCATACTTTATTAATAGATATTTTACAAAGGGCTTTTCTTTCAATCTCCATAACAGTCGTAAAAAAAAGATATAAATATATTCATTACGCAAACAAGAAAGCCAGTTCAGAAATTTATGGCACCTGCTTCTACCTGGGTCCCTAGATAAGAAATTCAGGTCTGCCTGCCCTAAAGACCGTATGTTTCCTGATTACTACTACCTTTTGGTGCATTAATCTAATACAAAGTAAATAAGAAAGAACAGTGGAGACTTTTACTTTTCCCCTAGGCTATTTATGTTCTGAAAAAGGTTTTCGGTTTTTGTTGGATGCTTATCACATTACATTTTAGATTTGAGTGATAAATGCAGACATCATATATTCAGTATGAAATTATAAACAGCTTTAGAAGAGAATTAGGGTTTAGAATACCTAGAACTGAGATGATTAATGGGCAGCCTTGGCATATAAGAAGGAGTTCAAGAAAAATGGGAGGAAAAGAAGAGGGGATAAAAATAAACTGACACATTTAAAAAAAGAAAATCATGCAAGCCGGGCTTGGTGGCTCGGCCTGTAATCCTGCACCTTGGGAGGCTAAGGTGAGTGGATTGCCTGAGCCCGCGGGTTCTAGACCCACCTGGGCAACTCGGTGAGATCTCATCTCTACAATAAATCAAAAAATTAGCCAGATGTGGTAGTGCGCGCCTGTAGTTTCAGCTCCTTGGAAGACTGAGGTGGAAGGATCGCTGGACCCAGCAGGTCGAGGCTGCAGTGGCCGGGAGCGGCCACTGCACTCCTGTCTGGGCGACAGAGTGAGACTCCAACTCAAAAAAAAAAAAGAAAATCATGCAAATTCTTTTCTCACCCATCCAAGAACATTTATAGTTATATAAATTGGATCTATCCACTTCTAACATCTAACTTGTTGCTCATGTAAATACAGTAAGTAGCAACCCAGAAACAGATTTACACAGTGGATTCGAACCCAAATAACAGGAAAATCATCACTATCTGGGAGAGTCAAGTCTAATTTCTAATTTTAAGTAACAGGTTACCTATTCTGCAAATTATCATCAGGGTTACTGAAAAGTCTTTTGTTCATTTACTGAAGGATAAACTTCCAGATTATTTCCATGGCTCACACATTTTCTTTTCACTGGTTGGTCTGGGTTAATTCTTGATCCCCTCTCACTCATACCAGCCCCTGGCATCTTAAACTCTTTGTGTGTCAAACATCTTACCTGGCCGCTCTTTGACCACATTATGCCTCTTCATACTTCCATGGCTTTGCACATGTTCTTTCCTGGCTTTTGCCCCATCTCACCCCAACCCCTGGGGTTCTTATTCATCAGGACTCAGTTAAAACATCTCCTCTCTAAAAAATTTTTCCTTTGTGTAATCCTAAACAAAATTAGTCAGTTCCTGTATGTTATATATAGCATTGTAACTATATCAATTTTGATGTCAAGTAGATCTTGATTTAAATCTCTGATTCTTAACTTACTAATTATATATTTTAGGTGTTGCTTGATTTCTAGTTCTTGTTTTGCTATTTGTAATATGTGAATTAAAGTAACTACCTTTAAGTTTATTGGTTAATTTAATACTGTAGTGTGCATGAATAGCTTTTCTCTCACTTCTATATTCCCATACATTTATTCATTCATCTGCTGTATCACTTAATGTTACAGTTATGTGAACATTGTCTCCATTGACTCCCAACTGCTCCAAAACAGGACATAGGCATCTTAGTCATTTTGTAGCCAGTAATAAAGCTAACTAAGTCTTCTCACATAGCAACAGCTGAATAAATGCTTGCTCAATTAATTAAATCGAACTTTTATTTGAATGATGTTTTGTGAACCATAGAAACCCCAATAAAATATTTTCTTGTCACTGATAGTGTGGCATTTCAACACATGCAAATTGTTACAGGTTTCTTAAGCAATCACTTTCCAAGATTCATAATTTTACTCCTGAAGGTAATTGTTTGTCTACTATTTAGACCATAATTGAATTTTATTTTGTGTTTGTAAAACTTGAGAATATTGAACTGACTTGATTCTTGAAAATCATCTGATATAGGAACAGGTGGTAAGAATTTATTTTAAACTAATGTAAATTTTAAAAGCAAAATTCAGAAAATATGTTTTTGGTTTTCTGTTTATAGCCTTAAAATAAGATTGCCTGAAAAACATATTATAGTAAAAATAAAAATAACATATGATTAAAAAGTTCTTGGCATAAAGAGGAAAAAGTTATCTTGTCCAGAAACTGAAAATAATTTTGTTCCTTCTCCTGATTCGTTGTGGGTTTGTTTCATTCTGGATTTCCTCTACTAAACTTAAGGCAACAAGAACATAATCCTTTAAAAACTAAATTATCTACTAAGTGTACTTTTATATTTTAATTCTGTAAGTTTTCATCTCAATTTCTTTCTTTAAGTAATACATCATCTAAAATAATTCATACATGGACATCTGGAGTTAGTGAATTCTTTTAAAATAGCATGATTTTTAAAAATTGCCTTACATGAGGATTCTTCAATTTATTAAAAAGATTTTTTCCAAATTAGCAACTTCCTCTAATGCATTCAAGTTAAAAAATTATATAGCCATTTTCAGAAAATATCTATAGTTTAAATGGACAGAGAATTATAGCAAAACATCACCAATAATACCAGCTTAAAATGATCAATGGAAAGACTAATTTGAAATTTTTGTAATTATTATATATGACTTCAAGAATATATGATATATTCTACATATTTATCTACAGAAAAAATATCAACTAGAAAAAAACAATTATACTTCATGGCTATAAAAAATATAAGTTTGCTAAAGTAAAACTTTTTGAGAGGTATTACACCGTGACTATAGAGTCAAGTACTATTGTTGGCCACTTTTATCACTGGTCCCTTAGAAAGTATAAACCTGTAACTCCAGGAAAGTTTTCTTTATAATTACCACAAGGGTAATAAATTATTTAGAGAACTTCCCATATCAAAATGAGCTATTATTCTTTCTGGCTTTAAAAATCCACCTCTCACAATCCCCCATTCATAACCATATTTTTGAAGAAGTGTCCTCTTACATTTTTAAAGAATATTCTTAGCCTGAGACCATAAATTTTAAGAAAAATAAAATAAAATATATTGTAATTTTATTACAACATAGGCAAACTGAAGTCATAACTTTGATTTTGAGAGTATATGTTAGATTAGTATATCAATTTATTAATGTTATTTGTCTATGTGTGTATCTATGGACTACATTGCAAAGGTTTCCAAAGTGCAACTTCCTTTAATATGGGGAAATATTTTATTGTTTGACTTTCATTTAATTTAGTTCTCTTAAGTATGCAAAAGTTCTTTGGCCATAATATTTTACTTTTGCATGGGATCTATATCTCTTATATTCTTCATCATAATATATATACTTGCATACAACACACACACACACACCCGCACACAGCACCTCAGTGTGTATGAATGGTTTAACTATATGACACATTTGTAAAAAAATATACATATTTAGTTCTTTTAGTCTCTCATTTTCATTAAAGGCCCTTTAACCTCATAATCATTGGTTGTTTTGCTCTTTTTTGCACTTCCTTTCTTGTCATTTAAAAAAAAAATTAGAGCAATTATTTGAACAAAACCAAAATATGGTGACGGTATCTGCAAATTGAAATAAAAAAATACTTTTAATGAAGAAAGTACCCTTTGGCAATACATTAAACAATTACTGGTTAAACAATGCACTGGTTAAAATTTTGAAGCTTTGGATGTTCCATGTTTAAATATTCCAAGATTGGAAAAAAAATAATGTGTTTACTGCTCAGTTTCACCATTTTAAAATTAAGATCCAAAAATCATAGATAGACATAAAATTAAGTGAAAATCTATTTTCTTTAGGTGTAACAACCTTGTCATTAACCAGACCACACTGATGATCTATATTGTACTGAACTTGCCAACTTATGTAACAATTTAACCCACATAAGTTTGTGTTATTGTAAAAAAATTTCTCAAAGTGTTTCTTACATGCACTTGCAAGTAAATAGTGTCAGATACCCTGGTACCTACTGTCTTTTCTCTCTTTTACTGTTTTAATCCCCATCCTCAATTCTCAGCCAGAACCTCCTATGAAATATGAATGTCTTTAAGGGATAAAAGT
Organism: Tarsius wallacei; assembly: GCA_963574415.1. Classification (NCBI taxonomy): domain Eukaryota; kingdom Metazoa; phylum Chordata; class Mammalia; order Primates; family Tarsiidae; genus Tarsius; species Tarsius wallacei. The sequence continues at coordinate 16,091 of CAUYQG010183323.1, forward strand.
TTTGCTCTGCATAGTGCCAAAGAGGGGTGGAAGTGGAAGAAAAATAATAATTTCTATTTCTTTTATCTTCTAATAAAGAACTATATTAGTTTAGTTTTTGTACTTGAGGCTTAACGAAATTTTACAAGAAATAGCTCTCTTAGCATTTATGCTTGTATTTTCAGCATATCCTTCTTTCCACTCCTCAACCAAGATTTGAAGACGAAAGAAAGTGAAGTAAGGACATTCATCTGAATGAAAAATAGAACAATGGAAGAAGATAGATATTCCAGAAGCAAAACCTCAACTTCTTAATGAACCTATCTTCGACAAAACCTCCAACAACCACTGGGGAGAGGAGCACCTATTCAGTAAATGGTGCTGGGAAAACTGACTGACCAACTGTGAAGAATGAAACAAGACCACTACCTATCACCATACACAAAAATCAACTCCAAATGGATCAAACACCTAAATGTAATAATATCTCAAACTATAATCATTTTCAAAAATGCAGGAGACACCCTTATGGAAATCAGAATAGGAAACCAATTCCTGTTCAGAATCCCAAAAGCCCATTCCATAAGAGATAAGATTGACAAGTGGGCCTTCATCAAACTAAAAAGTCTCTGCAAAGCAAAAGAAACCATCAAGAGAGTGGGGAGACAGCCCACAGAATGGGGGAAAAAAATTTGCCAACTGCATATCTGACAAAGGCTTAACATCCAGGATCTACAAGGACTTAAATGTGCTGAAAGGAAAACAACAAACAGTCCCATTAAAAAGTGTGCAAAAGACATGAATAGACACTTCGCAAAAGAAGGCATACGAGTAGCCAACAGACACGTGAAAAAATGCTCAGCATTACTAATCATCAGAGAAATGCAAATCAAAACCACATTGAGAAACCATGTAACAGCAGTAAGAATGACCATCATTACATAAAACAAAAAACAACAGATGCTGGCAAGGATGCAGAGAAAAGGGAACGTTTCTACACTGTTGGTCGGAATGCAAACTAGTTCAACCTGTATAGAAAACAGTGTGACATTCCTAAAAGAACTAGAAATTGACCTTCCATACAACCCAGCAGCCCCCCTACTGGGATTATAACCAGAGGAACTTAAATTATTCTACAAAAAAGATACCTGTACACGCATGTTTATTGCAGCACTATTCGCAATGGCAAAAACATGAAACCAACTTTGCTTCCCATCGATACAAAAAAGGTGGTACATATACACGATGGAATATTACACAGCCATAAAGAAGGACAAAATTATGAACTTCTCAGCAACTTGGATGGATTTAGAGTCTATCATACTCAGTGATCTCTCACAGAAACAAAGATCTGAGTACCACATGTTCTCACTCATAAGTGGATCCCGAGCATTTACCATAATACAATAAGAAATGGATTGGCAGTGGTGGGACACTGCCAGGGGAGGGAGGAGGGGCACATAACACCAATAAGGGTAACCAATCTCAAACCAGTGAAGAGGGGACCAAAGGGAGGC
>CAUYQG010183325.1:0-28153 GCA_963574415.1 Tarsius wallacei
GCAGAGGCCTCAACTGAGCCAGACACCTTATATAACAATACTGTTGTTCTGTATCTCAGCCCTCTCCTCCATCCTGACCACCATACAATAACTAGATTCAAATCTCTACAGGGCCCAGCTGGAGGAGTGCCAGCCCTGCCAAGGGTGGAAGGGAATTTCACGCAGGAACTGGAGGACTGGGCTAATGTCTACCTGGAGGAACCAGGAAAGCATGCCTGGGAATGTATCGTGCTGTGTCCAGAACTGAAAGACTCAGTAGACTATGAGGAAGTCAATCGACTTTTGTATATTAACCTGTAGTCTGCAGCCTTGCTTATTAGAATAGCTTCAGGAGTTTTTGTTGTTGTTGTTGTTGTTATTGTTGTTGATTCTTTCAGGTTTTTTACATAGACAATCATGTCATCTGCAAACAAGGACGGCTTCATTTCTTCCTTTTCAATGTGTGCATTTTAAATTTCCTTTTCTTGTCTTATTGCTTAGGTAGGACTTTCAGTATGATATTAAAAAAGAGTGGTGGGAGGGGATATCTTGCTTTGTTCACTATCGTAGTGGGAAAGCTTCAAGTTTCTCACCATTAAGTATATTAGTTGTAGGTTTTTGCAGATTTTTTTTTTATCACCTTGAAGAAGTTCCTCTCTATGTCTACTCCACAGAGCTTTTAATCATGAATGGGTGTTGGATTTTGTCAAATGTTTTTTATATATTTATTGATATGATCATGTGACTTTTTCTTCTTCCACCTTTTTTTTTTTTTGAGTTGGAGTCTCACCCTGTCACCCAGACTGGAGTGCAGTGGCCGCTCCCGGCCACCGCAGCCTCGACCTGCTGGGCTCCGGCGATCCTTCCGCCTCAGCCTTCCAAGTAGCTGGAACTACAGGCACGTGCTTCCACGCCCAGTTGATTTTTTGATTTATTGTAGAGATGAGGTCTCGCCAAGTTGCCCAGGCAGGTCTCGAACCCGCGGGCTCAGGCAATCCACTCACCTCAGCCTCCCAAGGCGCGGGATTACAGGCTGAGCCACCGAGCCCGGCACAAGACTTTTTTTAGAGAAGAAAATGTTTTTGTTTGAGTAAATGCCTTGGAAAACTGCTAAGGAGAAAGCAACTTTCTGAGGATCAATAGGAAATAAGACAACAAAAGAATTTGCTTAATTTCCAGGAAACTGAGGAGAAATAAAAAAGAAAAGAGATGGTAGTTGGGAAAAGGAGTGGAATTAGAAAACTAAAGAGAAGTCAGAAAGTCAGGACATGACATGAGGGTGATGGAGCCAGTGAAAAGTTCTCAAGGGTTGGGTGACTTCTAAATAAATCTTAAGTTAATGGAGCAATTACTTGGAGTCACATTCAAATGCCTGGTTCATGGACAGGAACAAATCTATAGCTAGTTCTCAGAAGAGCTAGAGCTTGCGTCTACAAGGCTATGGGAAACTGAGGTAACTCTTTTCTTACTTTCAATATTATAGTCATCATTAGTCTCCTTGCTTCTGTCCGTCTCCTATTAGGTATCCCATATCCTCTCTCTGATTTTCCCTCTAATGATGACACTGTGGCTCCTGCTGCTCATTGACTTGTTCTCTCAGTGAGTTTATCCCCAAGTCCTAAGATGGAAATTTGTCCCAGTTCACCTTCTTGCAACAGGCTATAAATTGTTGCCTGCTTTTGGTCTTGATCTCTTCTCTCACTAAACCCATTGGCCTAAAGGCAGGAGTTGTCAATATCACACAATTTAGACATGTCTACCTGGTCTGTTCCTCATAAGAACTTAGAGTGGGAATTCATCTATGGCACCCTGTACAGGCTTCTCTCACTGCAGGTAGCCCTCTGTGATATAATTTTTCACATTTGTTTGACTGCTCCTACTAGACTGCTCCCTGAAGGCACAGATGTGTTTGTACATATTCTAATTCCGAGTTTCATGCTGTGTCTAGTGCTTAATGATTTGCTGAATGAAAAAAACCAATTTGCAAATGAAGGACAAACATGTTCTGCTAAATTATTTTTCTTTTGAAACTGAAGAGTAAAGGACTAACAGAACTGGTCAGGTTGTTACTGCTGCATCACAGCTGCCACTTAAAACCATTACATTGAGCTTACCTGAAACATCTCTTTCTATTTCACTGCATAAGTAAATGCTACATCCTTCAGTGTCCCATGTTATTTCCAACGCTTTCATAAACTTTTATGGACTCTTTCAGCCTTCAATTATCTCTGGAATTTTATAATATATGACATTCCTACCACAAAATTTTGTACTTAGCTGTATTCCATCCTAATTTGTTCACAATTGTTTCAGAACTTTGTAATCTGAGTGTTTCAAGACTTCATCCCTGGATTTTAATAGCTCATTAGCTCGGGCTTACATATATCGCTTCTGAATTTGGCAACACATCCCTTTATCTTTATTTCTGGGACTCCAAAAGGTTCAGAACCAAGACTGTGCATATTCCTCTGCAGTAACCTTTTGAGAGTGATGCCTCAGCACAGACACTACTGCCATGAGAAAGCCTCTTAATGGTTATTGTATTTTTTCTGCTGTTCTGACAAGCACAGAGGTTTTCTCTGTTGGATCCTTGAGCTCAAGGTAGGTCAAACTGCATAGATATCTAGAAAAGTATAGGAAGGTAAAAATGATCTTATTTCTCCAACTCCAGGTCAAATGCTATTGTTTGTACTCCTCTCCCACTCCTTAATGGTGTTACTTTATGCTCTAAATCTCATATAATCTTGTGACAGAAAATCATCTAGCGTTTCTATTTGTAACATCACTGCCTACAAGGACTCAAAAATTGTTTCTTCCAGGAACCAATGCTGTATCTTTCTCTTCTTTACTGTCACTTCTTTGACTTTTATGCACAAAACAATTTTCCTCTCTTCTTACCCCCACCTTTCTTCTTAGACAAGACTACTGAAAGCCCTCATGTAAATTAGCTAACATAAATAAAGATGGAACATGTGGAAGAAAGGAAGGAGTGGGAATTCATCCCACAGAATTGCCACTTGCATTTATCTTGGAAACCTCACTACATATTTCTATCCTGACTTCCAATTTGATGTCAAGGTACTCAGAGGTAGAACCTCTGTTTTCTGTGTTCATCAAATTACTTTACATAAAACTTTGTAAATCAGAAATGTAAAGTAAATATCTGATTAATTTATTAGAAATAAAATTCTGAGACATTTTAAAACATCAAGTGGAAAATTTTAAAGTGAGAGCTATTTAACCCAGAGATTTTTATTGTCTATAAAATGTTTCTACTTATCATGTTTCCAAAAACAATCCTGTGGCCACTATTGTCAGAGACTGTATTATGAAAATCAAGCAATGCAAAGCTTTGAAATTCTCCCAATCAAGTTATCTAACCTTGGTTTAGCTATCACTTAAAGTGATGGGTGCTTATTTATTAGGTATTTATGATAGAAATGACATACATTTTATCACACTTTGGAAGTAGAAAAGGATGTGGAATTATTGTGTATTAATGCAAAATCTGTTCAAACTCACAAAAACAAGGAATTATGTAATTAAAGATTATAAAGATGATGGATAAATTGAAGTGACATTTGGATGTTCCAAAGAGTGAGTGTGGTCTGAGTCAGAGGGTGAACTACCAGGAATAGATGTCAAGAAACAGAAATGGCATTGAACAATTAAAAGGCTAAATTCTTGCAATAAATTAAGATTTCTGAGGAATGATCTCCTATGATATATACACAGACTATTATGTTTGTGTATGTATGTGATGCATATATACTTCCCTTGCTGATAGCTGATATTATGCAAAGTAATTTCATGTTTATTCTATAGTCCTTTGATCTATAGACAGTATTGGAGAATTGGAGTTATAAGATATGAGCTATAAGATATAATATTTCTCTTTAACTTTTATCATTACTTTTTAGAAAAAAGCATGAAAACATCATGATCAGCTTTTCAAAATGATACTTTATCTTGTAAATAAGGAAGTATATAAAGTTATCTGAAATATTTTGGAAAGAAGAAAACTAATCAAACAAAGACAATTTAAGATGCCCATTTTATTCTTCTTGAATAAAGATCAATCACTAGTGTAATATTTGACCTATTATTCATTGTCATTCCAGGCCATAAAAAACAGATTTTAAAGCTTGACTGTCCATCTGTTTTAGTTGGCATAATTAATAAATATCTGCCAGATGCTGTACTAAATCCATGTTTTTAGCTTTTTCTGACAGGTGAATCTTTTCTTTTTTTGAATGAAGAATACTACATATACTGTTCAACCATCGTTCAATGGAAAATTGTCTTGTGCATAAAAGTCAAAGAAGAGACAGTAAAGAAGAGAAAGAGGACAGAAGAGGATTATAATAATAATTCCAGCTATTACAATAACTATTCCTTAATTAGACTTGTTAGCATTTATCTAGTATATATATTTTTGAGTCCCTAGTAAATCATTTTTTGTGAAATTAGCACTTCTATTATTTTCTTAGGTATTTTATGGAGGTATAGGAATTTGAGAGTGTCTTAGTTGTTTTATGTTGTTATAACAAAACATGAGACTAGGTAATTTATAAAGAAAAGAAGTCTATGTGGCTCATAATTCTGGAAGTTGGAAAGTCCAAGATCAAGCAGCCCATCTGGTGAAGGTCTTGAGCCGCTTTAACTCAGAGCAAAAAGTGGAAGGGCATGTGCAGAAAGGAATACCTGAGAGGCTTTGCTCACTTTGTAACAATCTACTTTAACAGGAAGTAATCCTTTCCTGGGAGAGCAATTGTTCACTCACTCCAGTGAGATATCTGCATGATGCAAACACCTCCCACCAAATTTCAGCAATGTTTTTGGAGAGGACACACTCATACCACAATAGGCAAGAGAGCAATAGGTAAGGAACCTCTTATATGATGTAATTAACTCAGAATGTTTCTTTCATTCTCCTTTTTTTTTTTTTTTTTCCTGTTTAGGTTAACCAGCCACACTGATAAGAGTCCTTAAGTATTGGAGATCCTCCAACTTGTACTATCTGTATATGATGCTGAAGGATAACTTAAGCAAAGAACATGGATCAGTGTTCTTCATTAGTACACAACAGAGAAGTGTTTAGTGAATTATTAAAGGCAAGCTTCAATTACCTGGACCAGAAATATGGAAGCAAGCAAGAAGAGGACCTAGGAAGATGAGACCAAGAAGCAGCTATCCAAGACACAAAGTTGGAAGAGTGGTGTGACTGAAATCCAGAAAGAGCATTTTTTGAAAATAGACATTTGTTTGTTACCAGAGAGAAACCCTTCTATATATCTCACCTTTTCATTCATCAAAGCATTTGACAAAGCATTTTTTGGATTGCAGACACTGGATGTTTTGAATGAATACATATATCCTATAAAGGCACACATTTTTCTACCAAAGCATATTTTTATAAAATTTCTAACTTGTCATTGGTTTCAAAAATAACAGAATGATATTTAACTTAGAATTATGTTTTTAATACACAACCCCAACAACTGTATCTCAATTTAAAGATAAATTTTGAAATTGTTGAATAACATTTTTGGGGGATGTAGAAGAGTTTTGGTCTATTTTCATAGCATCTATCAGGTCATTTTCTTGTGCTTTGTTTTTAAAAAATTATTTAGTATCAGATATTTCATTATTTGCATCTTATCATAAAGAAAATTAATTCAGAAAGTCTTTCCTTCTATTCAATTTTCAGTTGCTCATTTTTATCTTCTTGCTCACATCATTAGGACCCTTTAAGTGAATTACAATTTTATTTTTTCAGCTCTCATTGTGTTTTCCATTCTGGTATTATAGGGGCAGAGGCAAACTAGCAGATGCTGGTAGACACAGTAACTTCATTTCTTTGAGACCATGTTCCTGGAAGATATTAATAGCAAGATTTTACATTCTAACCATGACTCTGAAAGAATATCCTTTGCTTCCAGATCTCTCTGTATGAAAATAACAGTCTTAAGCTTCCCTATGTAATTTAAATAATAATTATGAAATGTAAGATTTTCTATTTGTTCTGGGTCAATATACATTGTAATGGGAAAAAATACACAGCAAATTAGGTACAACTTACATATGCAACAACTTTTTCCAAGTTGTCTAACAGCCTTGTCCAATAGAAATAAAATGTATAGAAATACATTGTCCGATATAAATACAATATAATGAATGCCACATATGTAATTTTAGATGTTCTAATAACTACCTTTTAGAAAGTAAAAAAGAAACAAATGAAATTAGCTTTAATAAAATATATTATTGAGCCATATATGTCCAAATATTAGCATTTGAAGATGTAAACAGTATTTAAAAATTATTAATAAAATAGTTTATTTTCTTTGTTTCATACCAAACTTTCAAAATTCAGTGCATATTTCTACTTAGAATACCAATCAACTAGAATACTAACTATTCATTGGTTATGCCAGGTCTATATTTATATTCCATAAAGTATATAGTTGAAAATGAAGATTTAGTCAGGCTTGGTGGCTCATGTCTATAATCCCAGTACTTTGGGAGGCTGAGGTGAGAGGATTGCCTGAGCCCATGAGTTTGAGACCAGTCTGAGCAACTTGGCAAGACCATCTGTACAATAAATCAAATAATTAGCTGGGCATGGTGGTACATGCCTGTAGTTCAGCTACTTGGAAGGTGAGGAAGAAGGATCATCTGAGCCCAGCAGGTTGAGGGTGGCCTTGAGTGTGCCACTGCACTCCACACTGGGTGACAGAGTGAGACTCCAATGCAAAAAAAAAAAAAAAAAAAGAAAGAAAGAAAGAAAGAAAAAGAAAATGAAGATTTATGTATCTAAGTGGTCCAAAACATATTTAAAAATTTTAGAATAGCTGAATAGAATATCGGATTTTAGTTTTAAATTTAAATTAATTATCATGAAATAAGATTACAGATTCTGTATCTCAGTTGCTCTGGACATATTTCAAGGACAGTATCCACATATGGCTAGTGGACAGTGCAGGTCTTGAGGAAGGATTAAAAATTGAAATCTTCCAAGCATCCCACCTCTCCTCAAGAATCAGATCTCTCACAGCATCATTTATTCAGGTCTCCAGCTGTCCCTTTAGAGTCCAAATACTTTGGCATACAAAATGAACTGATTAATCTTCTCCATGGATGAATTTGTCTTCAGCTTTTCTGTGTGTGGGTTTGGCTTTTTTGCCGTGGTGTTTCAACTACTTCCTATATCAGCCTTAACAATCCAGGTATTTTTTTCTATCATATAGTTCCTAGTTTACTCATCAAGGCAATCACATATGAGTGTTACACAGCCTCTTTCAAAACCTCCCAGTCCATGTTGTGACTTGCAGTGGTGCCACAAGGATCCAGTTCTTTCTGGTCTTTCACAATTCTAGATACTAAACTATTCATGCAATGAACAAAAATCTACCTTTTTATTTACCATGACATAGCAAAAATATAAAGACAGACGACAGTCTGTATTGAAGATGGACATATATGGAGATTTAGGGTTGAGATCTTTGTTTCCCAGAAACTTATAAGATTCTACAACATATTACCAAACTTTGACTGACAATCAAACTGATTGGATAAGCAGAATCACCAAAAATTCAAAGTTTCGATTGGCTAACAAAAGTATTTTTTGAACTCTTTTTCACTAAAGTCATTAGTCTAAAATATAATTTAAAGCTGGGCTGGGTGGCTCAGCCTGTAATCCCAGGACTTTGGGAGGCTGAGACGAGTGGATTGCCTGAGCCTGTGGGTTTGAGACCAGTATGGACAACTTGGAGAGACCTTGTCTCTACAATAAATCAAAAATTAGCTGGGCGTGATAGCGGGCCCTGTAGTTCCAGCTACTTGGATGGCTGAGGCGGAAGGATCACAGGAGGCCAGCAGGTTGATGCTGGGGTGGATGTGAGTGAGCCACTGCACTCCAGCCCGGATGATGGGGTGAGGCTACAACTCAAAAAATAAAAAATAAAATATAATTCAAAATTTAACTAGCAATATTTTTTTCTACATGCAGTCAACAGCCACCAACTTCAAAACCATTTAAGGAGCTTTAGAAAGAAGGCAGATTCCTACATCTCCTCAGAGAGAGTCTGGTTCTTTGTTATGGAATACAGCCCAGGTATTAAAGTTTTCAGTAAATATCCAGGTAATTCTAACGTACACCAAAATTTGAAAATTACTAGCAAACAGGTTATTTTAAAACCCCACTTTAATACCTAAAAACTACTCATATAGAGGTTATTTAAACCCTCCCAAAATTTCTTAGAATTGTAACACAGGTTCAGATTTCTGTCTTTAGTTGGTCAAAGTGTTGTGTGTGTTTCTACTTCATGATTTTTCTTCTTATTTTGTGGTTGGATAGTTTTTTTTCTTGAGGTCCCATTCATACATGCATGTAGAAATGAGAAAAGTAAACATTAAAGAAATATTTAAAAAAAACCTTGTTACTTGACATTTTAATTAAATATGTTATAAATTCTTTAGAAATAAAGCATTTAAAAAGGTAAATACTGGGCCCATTACAAATTATATATAGAGAAATTTTAACTAAAACCTGACATGCTATTATATCTATATTTAGTCAGTACAAAGACTTCGGCTTTTAATTTAAAATTTCTACCTGCCCATACTTTTTTTTCCTAAATCTGAGACACTTTAAAAGGTAAAATTTTTTTAAAAAGTTATTTTAGGAAGAGATTCATTTTAGTTCATTTCGTTTGGTAAATAATGTTAAATTGAGCCATATTCCATTTGCAAGTTTAGTTATTTTAAAATTTTAATGTAATTCTATTTAGCAGTATTTATATGGTTGTTCATAATGTATATATCTTTGCTTAAATCTCTTTGTGTTTTTAATTTTTTTTTGTATTTGTTATTTTCACAGATTTTTTTCTGCATGTGTTAAATCTGGAGGTTTTGCCAAGTGGAAAGCCAAACAAAGATACTGAAGTATTTTAATTACAGAAAGAGTAATTAATATGTATATTTGTGCTGCACTCAATTATCTAGGGACGTTTAACATGGCCTTAAAGATTCTGCTATATATTTTTAGACGAATTTTCATTCCCTCTTTCTGGGAACATTATTTTATACCCTATTTTTCTTCTCACCTTCCAATGTATTCATACATACATCCTCTACTAACACTGTACTTCCTGAAGAAAAATGGAAAATAATAGACTGGAACTACTTTCCTCATGTTCTTACTACCAAAAGACATCTGTTTACTTCCATTGTTACATATATTATTTATTTCTTTATATTAAGATACAGGCTGTGTCTCCTATTAAAGGACCATCTCCCTCCTTGTAAGTTGGATCCTGTACTCTCCTCTCGTCTTGGAAATGTGACCTTCATGGGTAGCTCCCTCTCTCTTGCATCTTGCCCTTGTTTCTCACTTGTAGTTCCCTCATCTGGAACATTGTTTTTCTGCTTTTTAAAATACCTGTCCTACACTAGTCCTCAGGTTTAACTTTACCTATCACCTCTAAGAGATCTTCTCTCATCACTCTATTTAATTTAACATTAAAGTCTTTCATTTCCTCCCTCACACCCCAGTTATTTCTCCATTACAACATCCTATTTTCCTCTTTATCTTCATGCATCATAACTTACTTCGTAATTATGTGTTTTGCTTTGTCAGTCTACAAGCTCTACAGGGCAGGGGCCATATCAGTCTTCACTGGCACAATGCCTGGTTCATGGTAATTTCCCAGTAAGTATTTATTGAGTACAAAAATAACTTCTCCCAGGTTGATGCAGTTTGACATACCATACCATACCATAACAATTTTTCTATCTATGAGTATTTTTGTTATATCCAGCTTTTTTCTGCAAACAATACTTCATAGGATATTTTATACGTCTGTCTTCATGTATCCATGCTATAAGTTGCATAAGAACGATTTGTTGAAGTGGGATTGATGGATCATAAGTTACAAAATCTCGACACTCATTAGGTTGACTCTAAATATAAAAGAAAACTTTCCAGTTTTTTCTGCTCAATTCTTTTTTTCTCAGAGCTGCTCCTTCCTTATACATTCAATGAGGTTTTATTTTTATTTTTATATTATTTTATTTTTAACACCAGGGAATATAGTTCAAATAGTGGACAGTTACTTGCCTTTGTTGCTCCCCCCACAGTCTTTTATGACCAACTATTATTTAATTGACTTCTCCAGAAGACTTTGACTATTCCCACATTTACTTCAAATTCTGGCTTGATTTTACCTATGTGAATGGCAAAGGGTAGCTGTGGCTGCTTTTGCTGCTGCTTTAGATGGCACTTTCTCTTAAATTGACTACTCCTTGTCTTCATTTTTTATACAATAATCAAAATCATTTCTGCTTGTTTTGGTATTAGCAGTATTTGTTTAAGCTTTTTCTGTTGAAAAGAATGATCTCCTTCAAGGAGCTTGAGATGACCACAGATTTGTCATTATTTAACCCCTTGGGAAGGACCAGGATATATACTCTGGCGCTTCAAATAATTTGAAAATTTTTAAGTCCATGCCAGATCTAACATTGTGCTATTCTTCCATGTCTTTATTCTATGTTGTTCCCTGTTTTCCTGGAATCCCTTTGTTATCTATACAAATGCTTAATCTTCCTTTAAATGTAAGCTAGTGTGTTCTCTGATTTCCACAGACTTAAGCAGCCCTTCTTACAGGCACTTTGTAATTATCCACATAAAACAATGATGTTTTATTATGTTTGTATGTTCCCACATATCTTTCCTTGGCAGATTCCAAGCCCTCTGAGAACAGAGACAATGTAGTTAAAGACAGCTAGCTGTGCAATTAGAAAAATCTGTGTTTGAATTAATTCTTACTACTTTCTAGCTTTGTGAACTTGGGCAAGCCACTTAGCTTCAGTTGCCTCATCTATAAAAACAAAATAATTAAACAAACAATTTTGCAATGTTGTTATGAAGAATCAATGTGATAACGCTTAAAATGTGCATAGAATGACTGCCATGTTTGAATCCTCAATAAATGTTAACTTCTGGCAGTCATGAAAATACACCTCTTAGGTCTCAGACTATGGATCATCTTTGACCCATAGCTTCAACCGCTGAGCTCTGAAATTTATCCCTGTGTTTGTCCTGGGGCTGCATCTCCCATAGGCTGCTCCCAGCCAATGATGAGTAAGGCAGGGAAACTAAGGCAGGCCCAATCTCAGGAGACACAGGAGCACTCTGAATTTGTCTCCAGGACTCTCATCACCTCTTGCTAAACTTTCTTGCAATTGGCCTGTAGTTTAAGGCTGTTCCACCTTATAGTCATTGTTTCCACCTTCTACTACCTACATCATTCTTTCTTTCCCATTCTTCAAAAGTCTCAGATCTAGATCAATACCTGATGGCTTTCCCAGACTCCTCTAGTCGTTCCCTTAAGGCATTTCTTGTGTGTCTATTCTTGCCTTGTTATTGGCTTCTTCTTCTAGCACAGGTGGTTCTGAAAGTGGTATAAAAAATAGGCTATGGTAAGATGGAAATCTGAGACTGGCTCACCCACCACCTGCTGGGTGAAGAAGATGCTATTTTAGTTGATAGGAGGCATGAACAATCCCTAACATAAGGTGGTAGTTTAATTGCTAAAGGTTTCACCAGTGGTGACCTAGCAAAATTTGCATGGAGAAAAATGCTTTGGCAAGTGCAATGATGTAGGTAGTTGAAGGTGGAAACAATGACTATAAAGACAGAGTTGACTGGTTATTGCCAAGTTGTATAGATGCCCTACAGAGAGATGACAGCCTGAGGGAAATAAACAAGTAGTTAATGGGTAAGGGTGACAACCAAAGGGCTCTGTGATGACTTATAAAAAAGGCTCTTACATTCTGTACTATAAAAGTAGATATATCTGAGCAGCAGTTTGAAGATGTCATTGTTAGAGTTTCAGGGTTCCAGAAAAATTTGAATACTTAGCCAAAGCATGTCTGTTATACTAAGGTTTAGGAGCGTGGGCTAAACATAAGCTTCCTTGTGGGGAAAAGTTGGCATCTTACATGGGATGGGCATGTGGTTCAAAACCTTTGATGATATTGACTCTATAGAACCCACTGACCCTCTGGGTTTTCAGAAGTAGCCCCCTTTCCTCAGTAACAGCTATCACTTTCATATACTACATAATGCTACTGTAGAAGCCTTTCCTCCATAAGCTAAGAGGAACCTCCCTTGGGAGATGCTCTTAACCTTCTGTCTTGGCTGACAAGATGCTAATTTAGGATTAAATCCCAGAATACTCAGCTGGAAATGTGCTGGGTCTAGTAAGGGAGAAAATAAAGTCTATACATTAGGAGAATTGCAAGAATTTGTTAACATGCAATAACAGAAGCCAGGTAAGTACATTAGCAATAGACTTTGAAGAGGCTTGATCAAAGAGGCTAAGATATAAGACTGTAAAAAGAAAAACTATTTGGTTTGGGGCCATTCTCTTGAGACATAGGATGAAAATCCTAGTAGGATGTCAATGGGAACAGGAAAAATTTACTTTAGAGTAGCCATTAAAAGTCTGGAAAAAGCTATGTCCAACACTCAGTAAATAGGAAATGCTAAGTTCCCCTGGAAGATGGTGAGAGAAAGACTAAAGGATCTGAGGGAATTGGGCATGCTGGAATAGATGCATTATGTAAAGACAAAGAACCCAGAAGAGAATCATATTCCACAGAAAACCTCAGAGTGTACTCTATCCACTCAGACCATTAGACACAAACCAGTGAAAGGAATATAAAAATCACTAAAAAGTTCAGTAGTGGTTCTTCTCCTCAGTCCAGAATTACTATAGGACAGACAATCAAAGAGCTGAGCTCATTAACATCTGTGGGATGATGGAACTACAAATAAATAGAAGCCAGATGGCCTCTGAAGGCTTAAATACTAGAAGTGTCATGATACCTCATCTAGAAAGCAGAACTTTGGGGAGTCCTGAATAAGATACAGTTCACAATGTGACCATTGGGTCAATGGACCTAATCAGTGGTCATTTTCCCAGTTGCTGAATGTATATAATCGGCATTTATATATTTGGAAGCTAGACTAATACTCACATTGGGTCCTTGGTCTATAGGGTAAAAGCTTTCACAGTGGGGGCTGGAAAGAGATTAATGCCACCATTAAAGACCTAAAATATGAAGTTGTGGTAGTCCTTATCATTTCTCTGTTTATTTTACTAGTTTTCCCCTGTAGAAACCCCATCCTGGAGAATGACTCTAGACTACTGCAGACTTAGCCAAAAAGTAGCGTAGGTCACACAGCTGCTCTTTCAGATGTGGTAACATCGGTAGAGCAGATTATTAAGGTGATAGATATGTGGTATATGGCCAGTAATTTGGTGAAATTCTTCTCCAGTTCACTTAAAAGATTGAAGTTTGCATTTATGTGGGGAAAAGTAACAGTATTTGTTTGTAGCTTTGCCTCTGAGATATGTTAGCTCTCCCGCTCTGTCATAATATACTCCAGAGAGAATTAAACTGCACGAACACTCCACAGAATAGCACACAGATCTAGTATCACAATGACATTACATTGATTGGAGGGGATGAGCTAGAGGTGAGTAGTATGCAGAATGTTTTAGTAAGACATTTATACTCTGAGGATGGGAGTTAAACTCTAGGAAATTTTAGGGGCCTGCCAATTCTGCAAAATTTAAAGGTGTCGTGGTCAGAGGTGTGCCCGGGAGTATTTCCTCCAAAGGAAAAGATAAATTGCTGTATCTTTCATTCCCTACAACAGAAGAGGAAGTACTGCAGCTGGCAGATATTTTTGAATTCTGGGCAGCATATTCCACATCTAGAACTACTTGGTATAATGGTGAGTGACATGAAGGCTGCAAATTTTAATTTGAGTCTGCTGTAAGAAATTACTCTGTAGAAGTTCCAGGCTACAGTACACCAGTCCTACCACTTGCACTATATGACCCAGCAGACTATAGGGTGCTTGAAGCATCAGTAGGAGGAAAAGAAGCAATATAGATATTATGGCAATCCCTACTAAGAGGATAATGCATGACCCTGGAATTCTAAAACAATGTCTTGTTGTCTGTAGCAGAGATGACACACTTTGTGAAACAGCTCTGACATTACTGAGCCCTGGTAGAGACAGAATGTTTAATCTTGGAGTAAACACCAAGTGACCATGCATCTTGAAATACCCATTATAAACTGGATTCTGTCAGACTTTCAGAGTCAGATGTATTCTGCGGCAGCCCATTGTAAGATGGACATGGTGCATTTGGACTGAGTCCAGTCAAGACCAAAAGCACAAGTAGCTGCATGAGCAACTAGTGATGCTCTTATGTCACCCATCAAGATTGCACAGTACTCTTCTCTAGTTTATGCCTAAAGGAGATCTTGCATAAAAAAAGCTAAAGGTGAAGAAAAAAGTCTGAAGTTCACACATTATAGGTAGTAAGTGAATGAAATGATTTCAAGTTTCTGTCTTTGAGTATGTGCATAATTATTATCTCTGTTCTGTGGATAAAGAAACTGAGGCCAAGTGAATTAAACAAAATTCATTACCCATAGGTAATGAATAGGGGGACTGAAAAACAGATGTCCTGCTTCATACTATAATGTACTTTCTATGACACCATTCTGTTATTTCATGTTTACCACAGGATGTTTTCTTCATTTAGAATGTTTTCTTCATTTTGAAAGGAGAATTAAGTTCATTATTAGAAATTAAATGATAACACAGTTAATGTTCCACATTTAAAACACTTAAAATGCCATGCCCCATTTGCTAACCTAAAAACTGGTATCCACATATGTTGAGTCACTTTTTTCAATTACTTGCAAAAATGGATAGAGATTGGGAGGGGCTGTGAATTTATGCATACTAATGAAACCTTAAAATAAAATGTTTCCATGTGCAACTTCCAGTCTGTTGGATAACTTTACTTGATTGAAAATTACTTGAGAAATATGAAATCATAAATTACTTTAAATTTACTGAAAGCCTGTGAGCCACCTATATTAAGTGTGAAGCTGATGAAGGTTCAGCTTGCATGAAAATATGCTGAGAAAACAACCTGTCTAAACTTCTAGGTACATCTCCAGAAAAAAGACTTGACATTTAATATGAGCTGTCTTGGGTTCGGTCCTGGGCAACACTGCAAATTCTTTCTACCATCATTACCATTGTGAAAGCTCCATTTTAGTATTCACAAGTTCTACTGGTTCTACTTATATTTCCTATTGCATATATTCACTCCAACTCTTTCTGACTACTACTGATCCATTCATTCATTTATTCCTTCATTCAACAAATCTTTATTTTATGTTAGTCATTGTGTACGTGCAGAATATTTCCTACCCACATTAGTGGCAGATAACATATCATTAAATTATCAGACAAGGTAACATTTTATAGCTGAAGAAAATGAGGCAAATGGAGAATTAGTAACCTCCTTGGAGTCACACAGCTAGTGTGTAAAGAAGTTGGGACTAAGAACAGAAAATACAGCTCCAGAGCCCATACTTTTAACCACTACACTTTTTCTCACAAAGTTCATGGTATCACTTTTCATGTATCTGGGATAATATATCATTAGTATATTTCTGAGGCAAACATATAAAGAATTCCACCAGGAAAGCTAAATGTAATGGCAAAAATGAGAAAGGATTTTTGGGGGAGGGTCCTATGGAAACCTATGTTGTGCCTTAGAAAACTACGAATTTAAAAAGTCTTTTTTGATCATAAGTTATTGAAAAGTATTTGATAAGGTATTGTGACTGGGCCACGTGATGCAGAAGTAGACATGCTAGATATGACAAAAATTATTGAAGACACTTCTATACATGATTTAGTCATAGTGATACAAATTAAGTAAAAATATAACTGGAAAATAAGTAAGGAATTTTTAGGAAGAGATGCAAACATGCAATTGGCATCATTTTGGTAAGAGTTTCTTGTTACCCATAAAATTTGGCTAATATTAAACTTATTTAGAGTTCTACAGGAACATGGATATAATATGTCTAAGCTGTATACGCAGTAATAAAGCAGATACATTGCCTAATACTCAAAGAACATGATGGCTGAAGCTGATTTGGAAGAGCCTCCTGACAACACCCTCGTATGATTTTTGGCAGGGCATGTTCTATCCCCTTATGGTCACTCTTGTTTTTTCACAACAGTATTTTAAAATATGTGACTGGTTTTAATGAACACATGGTCTTATCTACTGTAAATTAAAATCTTCAAATGATCAAGCTAAAAGAAACTCTAGAGTACATGAGATTAAAAACAATAACTTCTTTCAAAGTCAACGACAATCCCATAGTCTAAGCCGATAGGAAACTTTACTGTTTTCTAATCACTCTATCAGGTGTGCTTCTGTCCTATAAAATCCTTTGAATTAATTTAATAAACTGAGTTTATTAAAATAAAAAACAAACAAAAAGCCTGTCACAACTTAGACATCCTGGACTGAGAACACGGAGTATTTCCAACTTGACCCAGGCTTTTGTTTGCCAGTTGTGTGCATCCATGCCCATTGGCTTCCACAGCTCCATGACAGCTCACATGGTTGTCTGAGACCTAACTTGCCTAGATAAACAAGGTTTTGAATCGGTGTTCAAATAAACTTTTCCACTGAGCAGAGATCTATTGAATTACTTATTCACTCCATTTATTTTATATGCAAAGACAACATTTTAAGGCTCAATTTAGAAATCAATGCATCCTTAAGGCCATTATTTAAAAAATAAACTTTTATATTTGATTTAGATATACAGAACATTTTCTGAGATAGTACAGATTCCCATATACCCCCCACACCCAGTCTACTCCATTATTAGCATCTTATGTTAGGATGGTAATTGACATAATTAATGAACCAATATTGATGTATTAGTGCTAACTAAAACCTAGATCTTATTTAGATTTTTTACATTTTATCTAACATCCTTTTTGCTTTGTTTTGTTTTTTCTTTTGAATTTTTAATTTTAAAGATGTGGAGTACAATTCAGGGTTAGGTATACAAATGTTCAGTGTGCAGATACCCTTGTAGATGAGGTGTGCCCCCTCTCCTGGCAGTTTTCCACAACTGCCAATCCCTTTTTTTGTAGTATTATGATAATTGTTCAAGGTCCACTTATGAGTGAGAACATATGGCACTCAGCTCTTTGTTTCTGTGAACGATCACTCAGTATTATAGACTCTAAGTCCATCCAAGTTGCTGTGAAGTTCATAATTTTGTCTTTCTTTATGACTGCATAATATTTCATCGTGTATATGTACCACATTTTTTAAATCTAGTCCTCTTCTGATGGGCAGCACAATTGGTTCCATGTTTTTGCTACTGTGAATAAAGATGTGTGTGCTGGTATGTTTTTTTATAGAGTGATTTGAGTTCCTCTGGGTATATTCCTAGAAGGGGGATTGTGGGGTCATATGGAAGGTCAGTTTTTAGATCTTTTAGGAATCACCAAACTGTTTTCCACAGAGGTTGTATTTGTTTACACTCCCACCAACAATGTAGAAGTGTTCCCCTTCCCCTGCATCCTCTCTAGCATCTGTTGTTTTTTGAGTTATTGATGGTGACCATCCTGACTGGAGTTAGGTGGTATCTCAATGTGGTTTTAATTTGCATTTCTTTAATGACTAGCGAGGCTGAGCATTTTTTCATGTATCTGTTGGCTACTTGTGTTGTTTACATTTAGTTGTCATACCTCCTTAGACTCCTCTTGGCTATAACTATTTCTCTTTCCTTGTTTCTGATGACCTAGACAGTTTTGAAGAGTGCTGGTCAGGCATTTTGTAGAATATCCCTCAGATAGAATTCATCTAATGATTTTTGTCATGATTTAACTGGGGTTTGGGATTTTAGAAGGGAAACTACAAAGGTAAAAGAGCCTTTTTCATCATATTATATCAATCACACATACATGATTTATCACTGTTGATGATGAACTTGATCAACTGGATGAGATAATGCTGATCACGTTTCTCCTCCATATACTAACTCTTTTTTATTTTTACCCCCTCCCCTTGTTTGTCATGCATTCTTTGTACAAAAGTCATTATGAATGAACATCAACCAATCAGCAGTTCCTAGACTTCTGCCGACCAAATTCCTTTAAAAAACCCTAGCCTCTGAATTCTCAGGGAGGCAGATATGAGAAATGTCACTTATCTGCCTTGATCAGTTGCTTTACAATACTAAATTCTTTCTCCAATGAAAAAAGAAAAGTAGGGTGTTATCATCTACCTCCTTGAGGGTGAAGTATCTACATAAATTATCTGGAATTCTTCTCCATGAGAGATTTGTCTAGTATCACTCATTTATTTATTAATCAATTTTAATGTCAGTATGGACATAAAATTATCCATATTGGATAGATATTTTACACTTTGGGCTATAATCCAATGCTATTGTATTTATTTATTTAGTTGCTCAAGTGTGCAAGTTTTGGCCACTGGCAAATCTTTCATTTGGTTTCTCTGTCCCTTGACATACTTTTACTACTGTGGTTTGTTTGCTTTTTATGTTTTTACTCTCGGGTGGTACAATATACTCTAGCCTCATCATGTAAATTCCTTGCCCAGTCCTAGGATTAGTCATTTCTTCAAGAAATTTTGGGTTCATTTATCAGAAAATGGTGTTAGAAATTAAAACCGGAGTGCAAGTTAAACTCATTTCCATTAGAGCTTTATTGCTTGTGGGCCCTTTCAGTTGATCAAGTAAGAAAAAAACCAAAAACGTATATATTACACACACACACACACACACACACACACACCTGCCTCTGTATTTATGTTAAGTTCAAACTGATGTTTCCAACTCTAAGCCATCACCACATGAATCAATCAAGCCTTCTCTTGCTTGTCTATAACCTCCCACTTCAACAATGAGGAACCTGGTTCCCATCATCTGCCACCCATTTACTAAATTATTAAATTCAATAAGTGTCTATAGTGGTTTCAGAATTGTTAACTCTTATTCTAATGGGGGAAATTATAATCTAGGATATAGTACTTATGCACAATTCCTTTCACTTCTTACTGACTCCACTTATTTTCAGTTACATAGGTCATCATCTCACCTCCTTCAAGAGAGGTTATTGTACATTTGGGATGCAGTTAACATTGTTTTTGTCACATTCTGCATCCCACCCTGTGATCCTCTGACTTGTTAAATATTATTTTAAATTTGCAAACACTAAGGTTCACTATTTGTGCCGTGAAATTCTATGGATTTTGACAAATACACAGTCTTATATATCACCCGTTATGATATCACACAAAATATTTTATTTCCCCCCCAAATGCCCTGTGCTTCACCTATTCAACCCTCCCCTACCACATAAGACTAATTTTCAAATTATTCTTTTCTTGTATCCAACCATCATTTTTCTCTTGAAATATTTTACACGTGAAGGTAAAATATCTCAATATATGTTAGAGAAATATATAATCTTTAAATGAAAGATCTTGTCTTTTTGCCTTTACATGACTGAGATGGAAGAAAATCTTGATGCACTATTATGATCACTGCTAAAATAGTTAAGAAATCCATATGGGCCAGGCTCGGTGGCTCAGCCTGTAATCCCAGCACTTTGGGAGGCCGAGGTGAGTGGATTGCCTGAGCCCGCAGGTTTGAGACCAGTCGGGGCAACTTGGCGAGTTGTCTCTACAATTAAAAAAAAAATAGCCAAGCATGGCAGTGCGCACCTGTAGCTCCGGCTACTTGGAACGATGAGGCAGAAGGATTGCTGGAGTTCAGCAGGCAGAAGCTGGGGTGGTCATGAGTGTGCCACTGCACTCCAGCCTGGGCAACAGAGTGAGACTACAACACATACAGAAAAAAGAAAAGAAAAGAAATTCATACCCCACAATAACATAATAAAATAAAATAAAAAAATTAAAAAAAAAAAAAAAAAAAAAAAAAAAAAAAAAAAAAAAAATAAATAAAAATTAACAAAACAAAAAAAAACTATAAAAAAACCATTATGAAAAAAAAAAAAAAAATAAAAAAAAAAAAAAAAAAAAAAAAAAAAAAAAAAAAAGAAAAGAAATTCATATGACCCTGCCATCCTCCTACTGGAAATATACCCTGAGGAACTCAAATCACTCTATGAAAAAGATACCTGCACATGCATCTTTACTGCAGCATTATTCAAAATAGCATAAGCATGGAACCAAAAGTGTTGCCCATCAAAAGCGGACTAGATTTAAAAATGTGGTAATATGCACAATGGAATACAGCCATAAAGAAGGACAAAATTATGAACTTCACAGCAACTTGGATGGACTTAGAGTCTGTAATACTGAGTAATCTATCACAGAAACAAAAAAACTGAGTACCACATGTTCTCACTCATAAGTGGACCTTGAACAATTATCATAAAATTATAAGAAAGGAATTGGCAGTAGTGGGAAACTGCCAGGGGAGTAGGGGATGGGACTGGCAGTGGTGGAAAACTGCCAGGAGAGAGAGCACACCTTATCAACAAGGGTACCTGCATAATGAACATTTGTATACCTAACCCTGAATTGTACCCCACATATTCAAAATAAAAAAAAAATTTAGAAAAAGTAATATCTTGAAATAGATGTGTTGGTCTGTGAACTTTAGGTTACAAAATAGTAATAAAGAGTTGCAACTAGGCAAACTGCAGTATGCTAACACTGGGGCTTAAATACAACAGCCACCATATCTATATTAACATACCAGAAATTCACAATACGTTATTGAATTTTAAAATAAAGCAGCAAATCAAAAACAAAAAAAAATCTACAAATTAAACAAGCAGTGAATCAAACATCTAGTTGCAAAGGCACTAGGCAATCCATAAAGCAAGATTAGACAAATAAAAGGAAAAAAGCATCAGATCTAAGATTCTGTCTACTAACCAGTTTTTTTCCTCACTCTATAAGTCTCAGTGTGCTTTGTGTTAGATTAAAGATCAATTCTCAAGTATAAAATCTGAGATCTGAAGCTGACAGTAGCAACTAGTGTTGGAAAATGAGAGACTGGGAAAGAAGACAGCTCTCGATTGGATAGGAAGCTCTATTATTTCATATTCATTTAGGAGAAAGGGCTTAGAAAAATATTTTTGTGACTGGTTATCTTCCTTTTAAATCCAGTTGAATTCAATAAATATTTCTAGAATACTATAATCAAGACACTACCCTGGGCACTGGGGATATAAGAATGCCAGTTGACGGTTTTAAAGTATCTCATGACTTCACAAGGAGAGACAGATTAAAAAACATTGCTCTGGGTGTCAGAAACACTTTCCCTTATGATAGTTCCTTCTAGCTGAGTGTGAAGCTGCTACGTGGAGTCCATCAGAAGGTTAGGACTGAGACAGAAATCAAGGATATCCTCGTCAAAGGAAGAGCCTGGACCAAGTCCTGCAGGCCAGTATGAAGGCACATACATATAAGGGAGTGGTACACAGCTAACTATATTTAATATTTAGAGAGTTTTCACAGTGGGAGGAAGTTAGGAGACAGGCTGAAAAAGTAGCACATTGCTGTGTTATGAGAGGAATGGCAGGCTGCACTGAGGGGCTTGGACTTCACCCTGAAAGTCAGTGATTCTTATTCCCTGGCTCCACCCATAGAGAACCTGACTCATGTAAAGTGAGGTGGAGCCTCAGATTCTAAGGTATAGTCAGGATTGAGAAATTTGGCAGCAATGACACCTAGTAAAGCCTTATAAATAGTACTGCTTTAGAAGTTTTTTGCATTGAGACTATATTTTTTTAACCATATGTCTTATAATAAGGAAACTTAGTTTTATAGGAAATATAAATTATTATTCTATAATTGACAGTATAGAAGGCTCTGTGCATATGTATGTTTGTATAAATGCATTTGTATAACTATCCAGTTTCTTATTGTCTGATTTTATATATGTATTTTTTTAAATGTTAAAGCCTGCTAACTTTGGGGTCTAGGGTTGAACGAATGAGAAGCTAAAAGATACATACTGTATAATATATTACCAGACTAACCTCTTAGTTCACATTCACTTTAATGTTACAGAATATATTATGGTAATTAGGTACATTGCACTATGATTTTCAGTTAATTATTATTATTCAATCCTCACAAATTGAGGCAAATCGATGACTACAGATAAGCAAATGGTTAGTGATGGATGTTTGGTGGATGGCTATCAGTTCAAACTCTATAATAGGTGAGGGAATAATGCTTTTTGATTTATATAGTCACTTACACCAAATTGTCTTTGTATTCTATTTTGACTTTACAAATATAAGCTTTTACACTTGAATCTCATTTTTTTTGCACTGCTTTATTTTATTTTACTGACAACAGGAAAATATGTCTGTTTACTGTAGAATAAGTGCAGTTTCCTTAAAACATTTTAAAACATGGAAAAGTTCATGGTTTATAATGTTAAGAGGGTTTTCTTTAGGTAGGAGTTCTGCATTTCAGAGGAGCCATATATGACACAAACAGTGCACAATTGGGAACACTAGCTGATAATGATATGATCATTTTTGGCAGGCTCTTCATGTGGTTCTGGCAGAAATGTAGGATACATTAGTCATTTTCACAGAGAAGATACTGGTCCATGCCAGTCTCTTATTTGGGGTGCCATCTGTACCATTTTTTGTCAGTAAATTCGAAAAGAAAATATATCCGTTGATGGATACCATTTCTATTTTTTAATCATTGTTTGAGACAAACCATACCATTCTTAGAATATAACAAAGAATATACCCAACTAAAATTGCTTCTGGACATTCCTTATTAATAGAGTATCCATCTCAAAATTTCTCCATTAAAACTTAACACTTTCTTTTAATTTAAATTGCCCATGATTTCCTATCTCCGGAGCTCTTGGTTAAACATAGGAGGAGACAGTGAGTTTTTCTTTTTGCTCAATATAATGAAGCCACTCACTTGACCCTCCTTGTGTTTGTTCTCTCATCTGTAAATATGGTAATAAAGACACACAGTATTTGAAAAAATGGGCTATATTTCTGTGAAGGTTAGCAACAACCTAAAGTCATTCTAAACTTAAAGGTTGGTTATAACAGCAGGCCTTTCAAAGTTTGCTAATTTACCTTGACTAAATGTCTATGTTTATAATATGAACTATGTACAGCTTTAAACTTTTTGAAGAGAAGGACTGTATTTTGCTCATACCTTGAATACATTAGACACTCAATGAGTATTTGTTGTACTGAACTGAAGTACGGATGGACTTGCTATAATGACTTAGGAGGATCTTCTGCCATAGTTAAGGAGAGGAGCTAGCAGACATGTATTAATATAAAATATGATTTGGAAAAATGGTTTCTAAACCATTGCTGATTTTGAGGCTTAACAAACGAAAACTATTATTTATCTCCAGATTGAACTGAGAAATTTTGTGGTTTTGCTGAATTGGTTAGGAATAATTACAAAAGGTGTTCTTCAGAATAATGAGTACTGTATAAGTGACCATTACATAAATATAACTGAATATTTCAAATTATACTAGTAACCAGAGAGAACTATCAATCTACTGAAAATTTGCTTTGTACAAGGCATATTAAACATTTACCTCTAATTATCTCACTTAATCTAATAACACTTTGAGGTAAACATAATCCTTATTTCATTTTATCAATAAGTAAACTGAGTCCTGATGCAGTTTTTGTACAATTATCCTTGCAGTGAATAGCTTTAAGATACACATCTTATTTATATTACAGGTTTCTGAGTATAACTGTAGCTTACTAATGTATATACACAGCCTTATTTTGTTGCCTAAATCTATAAGTGAGAGGCCAAATGTTTTGCCAGTCATGAGGACTAGATGAAACATTGAGTAATAGTAATACCTTATTAAGTATAATTGATGATACACCTTCTTCGATATTTTTGGTTGTCACGGTATGGCATTTCTAATCTTGTAGTTAGGATCTAGTGACTCATTTAAAGGGGAACTACCTTTTGACTAGTGCTTTCTCTAGATAGCCCTGGGAGTGAAATGTCACCTCTAGTCCTCAGAATAAGCAAACGAGAAGAAATTTATTAGATCTGGTTGTCCAAATGCCTGAAGACTGGTTGTTTCTATACTACCTATATAAAGACACTCCCTTGCAAATAATGGTCCCATAACACCTTGGGTTTGGTATTAAGTGTCACAAAGCATTAATTTTGGTACTTCCTGTATATTTTATTTTAGTACATGTGGCCCAGAAGATGGCAAACAGAGACATCAAAGTAGTTAGTACATTTTTGGGTAGGCCATTGTCATATATGACTTTCTTCTATCAGTTGATATTGATTATTATTGATTATCAGTTGATATTGATTATTATTGATTATCTATTGAGAGCAAATTAGTTTTCAAAATAGAAAACAACAACAGGCGAAAGCAAAACAATATATAACTCACCACTCTCCAGAATTTTATATTTTTGGACAGTTGTTTCATAAGATGTATTGATACATAAATATTATAATGTACTAGGAAAATTCTCCCCAAAGCTTGTGTCTCTTTGGGTTTACAGAGAGTCTAGGGCTTTAAGGGAAATTGGGAGAAGGTTGCTATCAAAGGGCAAATTGTAGTAACTACTATTCACAATTCTGAAAATGAGGTTTATAGCAGTGAAAAATGCTTGACATTTTCCAAAGTAAACTGGATCCTGGATAGATATTAGCATGAACATTAACAAATATCTCTTGTGCAATTGTATCTCTAAAACAGATAGAAAAATATATGTGATATATAGGGATATATAGATATATCCCTAATTACAGGTAAACTCCTGAAGGCTCTGCCTGAAACCTAAAGACATACATCACTTAGGACTTATCCCTTGTAAGTCAGACACAGATATTAACAATATTTTCTTCCTTGAAAATGTCCTTGTACCTTCCTTACTGGGCTCAATGATATGAGTAAACAGTTGCTATGGTAACAAAGGTTACTTTTATTCTATCATGGCCTGTCTCTCAAGTAAATTTTCTGTTATTCAGAATCATGTGCAATTGAATACCTAGGAATACTTTAGATGCACCTCCCCTTTGTTTTTCAAAATGAGAGTAAAACTTGAAAGCGGTTACCATCCTATCTGAAATCCAAAGCCACAACAGTTAAGATAACATATTGCATTTTGTTTAACCGTACAACAAAATGATCCATACTTAAGATATGCCACATTGCAGGCCTGACAAATAATTACTACTTTCAAAGCTTCATTGGATATTCTATGATTTTACACATTGTGCAAACTATTCTACTTTCTTAAAGCCATTTGTTTGGATTCTAAAAATCTTCCACTGATAAGTTCTCAGAGTTCCGATGCGGTAAACTCAAGAAGTAACAGGAAATTTTTCTTCCTAACATGGTAGATGAGCAAACAAACATCTAAAAAATGCATTACCATAGAAGCAAGAGTCATTTAAAACTCTTCTTCTTAGTAGGTAAGTTCACCTCTTCACTAATGTTCAAAATTCCAATTCTGTTGTCTCCTCCTCCAATCAGTAACCCACACCTGAAAAAAAGGCCTTGCCTTTATTTCTAATTATGATTCTCAAGTCTGGAATGTATTTTGGAGAAAAGTGCCTAAGAGATAGTTTGTTGTTTAATTGTTAAGTTGAAGACATTAGGCTTTCTGGTCATGAGAAAGTCTGTGTAATTTCAGGTGCGAATTTGTCTTCTCAAATATTTATGCCACCTAATTTATTTATCCATTAGTTTGGCTCCTGACCCACCATCACATACCTCTTCATTTTTTATGTATAGCCAGCCTACACAGAAAACCCAAGAGAGCCAAAGATTTATGAGAGAATATGGAGCTTTCAGAGGTGCAAGCGTTCTTAAGAGTTCTTTGATGTTTTGACAGTCTATCTTCCCAAGAGAAAGAAGATAAGCTGAAGAAGGATATGAAGAATAAAAAACTTACAGAAATGGGAAAAAGAAAGGGAGACATCTAATGGGCCTCATACCGATACTCTATAAATAATGCTTCATGTAATAATTTTTTTTATTATCTAAATCAATCATACAAATCTTTTTAGATTCTATATCTAGGTCCAACTTAAAAATAAATTACTATAATCTATTTAATGTAAAGTGTGCATTGATTTGCTGCTTCAGTAGGATAATATGAAAGCAAAATGATATTCAGAAAAATGGAAAGGACAATCTAAATCTCATTCTATTCTTTGGAAGATCTCAAACTGAAAATGATCAATCAATCCAAATAGTTTAATCACAGGACAATAGAATGGCAAACTTTTCATTGATAAATAAGCTTTCTAAGTTACACACATTGTCATTATCTTTTTTTTTTTTTTTTAGAAAGCAGGATTTATTGAGAGGACAGAAAAGCTCCCACAGTGGGAGGGGACCTGAGGGGGTTACCCTTTTGCCATTATTGATCAAATCATAATTAAATCTGTCATTACTTGAAAATATATTATAGTCTACAAATTTTGTAGATCCTTTATGTGACTTCTCAAGACTGAGGTTAGTTGTTTTTAACTCATATGGATATGTTTTTTAAGTGATTATTTTAACCCCTATTGAGGCATAGAGAGATTTTTCTTTTTTTTAATTAAACTTTTAATTTTTTAATTTTAAAGATGTGGAGTACAATTCAGGGTTAGGTATACAAATGTTCATTATGCAGATACCCTTGCTGATGAGGTGTGACCCCCCCTTCCCCAGGCAGACTCCCATTACTGCCAATCCCGCTTCCCCGCCCCACTCCCAGCAGTTTCCCGCTACTGCCAATCCTTTTCTAATAGTATTACAATAATTGTTCAAGGTCTGCTGATGAGTGAGAACATGTGATTTTTAAATCATACAAACACGAGGCAAAATAAAATGAAATTGGAAAGTATAGAGCTTTGGTACATGAAGTAATAAGGATGAAACCTGGCTTATAAAAATTCAAACTGCTTTTGGTATAACTAATATAGCTAGAAGCTTGGGAAAAAGAGTACCCACAGAGTGGCAGAGTACAAATGAAGACCCATGCAGGCATCTGTTATAAGAACAGAATAACCAACATACTAGATGACAGAAACAAGCAAAATGAAATACAGATTACAAGTGGTGCTTAACTATTAAGCCAAGAGAACACGATTACTGAATGTCTATGTCTGACAAAGGCAAATTACTTTGTTTTCATCATGTTCATGAGCTGTGTTGTGGCTGCTGGTTAAGGCCTGCCATTCATCTAAATTAAGTGAAATCCTTGAAAACATTAATTAAATGCTATAGCCTGGTCGATATTGAAGAAATTTTAATTTATAAGTTCCATCATTTTCTTTGAAAAATCCTCACGTTTATAAGAATGAAATTCCTGCAACTTTGACATCAAAAGGGTAGCCTGCTACATAAATTCTTTTGAAATCTTGAACTGTGTAGTCACATATGTCTGCATGAAAATCTACCAATCACCTCTTTCAGGAAATGTTTATAAAATATTAATAAAAAATTAGTTTGGCCTTACACCATAGGGAACTATGTCCTGAAGATACATGTTCCTTTAATTAAAGATTTTGTGCAATATTGGCTTTATTTAGGTAGAATAAGTCCTATTTGTGATATTCTGGTAGGTCCCTGCAGTAAAAATCACTATTGCTTCATCCTCTACACAACTAAAATTTTCCAATTTCAAATGTATCCCTATCTTTAGATCTCAGATATGTAGCCACTTTGGGAGATGTAACACATTAGGCTGCATTTCTCATCATTTATTAGAATGAATGATTTAGCAAATCCTTCTTTACAAGCACTTTGGATGAAACCTCAGAGGAGATGGGTTTAGAGAAAACATAACTACTTCAGAGAAATATAAAGCAGACTAAGAGGGGAATGCTAAAGGCCTTACAACAACAACAAAATAATATAAACTTGTGCCCATAACTTCCTTCATTTTGGTAATATAGACCAACATTTCTATTAAGGAAGCAATGACAGAGCCTGTTGTTGACAGATTATTTCATTATTATCCATATGACTTAAATACAAACTACTGACTGATAATTTGTCTTCCACTTTCGGAATGTGGGGAAAACTTACACTTTTTGGTAAATGACTAGTGGAAAACGGGGGGGGGGGGGGGGGGGGGTTCAGAAAAAAAATTTAAATTTTTTTCCCCCTTTGGTTGGGTTGCAATTTTATTAAAAAATTTAAAGTGTAAAAAATAAAAAGGAAAAGTAGTATTATTACCAAAAATAAAGAAACA
>CAUYQG010183328.1:0-25453 GCA_963574415.1 Tarsius wallacei
AGAGAATTGTTAGATAGAATGAATAAAAATCAAGAAATGCAAGGGCTAAAACTAAATGAAATTGAAACAGAGCTGGACAAACTCAATAAAGCATACTTAGAAATAACAGAAATAGGCTGGGCCTATAATCCCAGCACTTTGGGAGGCTGAGGCGAATGGATAGCCTGAGGCTGCGGGTTTGAGACCAGCCCAGGCAACTTGGTGAGACCTTGTCTCTACAATAAATCAAAAATCATCCGGGTGTGGTAGCATGTGCCTGTAGTTCCGGCTACTTGGAAGGCTGAGGCAGAAAGACCGCCTAAGCCCAGCAGGTCGACCCTGTTGTGGTGGTGAGTGTGTCACTGGACTCCGACTTGGGCAACAGAGTGAGACTCCAACTCAAAAAAAAAAAAAAGAAAAGAAAAGAAAAGAAAAATGCTTGCCCAGCTCGATGTGATAAAGCACTTCCCCTATGTTTTATTTTAGTAATTTTATAGTTTTTGGTCCCACATGTAAGTTTTCAATTCATTTTTAGTTAATTTTTATATATGGTGAGAGGTAGGGAGACTAGTCTTAATCTTCTGCATGTGAATATCTAATTTTCTCAGTGTGATTTATTGAAGAAACTGTCTTTTCCCCAAGATGTGTGCTTGGCACCTTTGTCAAAAATCAGTTAGCTGTAGGTGTGGGAATTAATTTCTGGGTTCTCTTGTCTGTTTTACTGGTCTGTTTTTATGCCAATACCAAACTGTTTTGGTTACTATAAATTTTTAGTACCTTTTGAAGTCAGGTAGTATGATGACTCCATTTTTGTTGTTACTGTTGTTGTTTTGCTCAGAATTGCTTTGGCTATTCAGGGTCTTTTATGATTCCATATGAATTTTAGGATCTTTTTTATTTCTGTGAAGATGTCATTGGTATTTTGATAAGGATTGCATTAAGCCTGTAGATAGCTTTAGGTAGTATGGCCATTTTAACAATATTGCTAATTGTTTCCTGCTAATCTATTTTAACAATATTGCTAATTGTTTCCTGCTAATCCATGAGGAGGACAAAGTTTCTTACATGTTTGTCCAAACATCAGTGTATATTGTAACCTTTTTTTCAAATATAATCTCCCACACACAAATAAAACAAATGAAAGTTTTATGAACAATACTTACTCTTATTACATGTGATGAAGCTTGACATTCCAGTTTTTTCTGTAAATATACTAGTACTAACAACTTTAAATTGTTTTGTGACCTAACAATGAGTCATAAGCTAAGCTATAAAATTAATCGGTCTAAGGGCCTCATCACAAAATATTTAAATCAGTTCCTGGGTTTAACTATGTTCAGACAATGAGGTGGGATATTTCCAGTCTCATGGATTTTACTGTGAGGTGATTTTAAAATTGTAACATGCAAATAACTGTAACTATTCTATCTGTAGTATGTATTTTTCAGGATCTTTGCTTTCCCATGTGGGAGAAGTTGTGAATCATTGGCAAACACACAAAATACTTACATTTTTCACCCAATTTATAATACTAGCATACTCTGACATTAATGCCTTCAAATGAATGGTTTCCTTCTTTTAGATATCTGACTTATCTCTGACTAGTACAGCCAAGAACACCCTCATGTTTGGGACATTCCCCAAACCATTTATTAAAATAATAAAATATTATTTATTTCATGCTTGCTTTGATCCAAACATTCTGCTAAGTGCTCAGTTTGTTTGTTTCTTTAAACCTCTTTTTCTTTTAGAGGGAAAAAGAAAGGGCAGCTCACTATCATGTTCATTTAATTTTACACAAGCACATTCTTTGAGACTAAAGCAAATCTGACTGGTTTTCAATGTGAAAATGAAATATAAAAGCCGTTTTTGGAGTTATTTCTAAACAGAACTTGTCTATAATCCTAATGTAACAGAAATATATATGATTTAATCTTTTTTGTACTTTTTAATTTTTATTTTAAAGATGTGGGGTACAATTCAGGGTTAGGTATACAAACGTTGATTATGCAGCTATCCTTGTTGATGAGGTGTGCTCCTCCCTCCCCTGGCAGTTTACTCAACTGCCAATGCCATTCCCCCCCTCCCCTGGCAGTTTCCCACTACTGCCAAACCCTTTTTTATAGTGTTATGATAATTGTTCAAAGTCCACTGATGAGTGAGAACATATGGTACTCTGTTCTTTGTTTCTGTGATAGATCACTGAGTATGATCAGCTCTAAATACATCCAAGTTGCTGAGAAGTCCATATGTTTGTCCTTCTTTATGGCTGCATAATATTCTGTTGTGTATATGTACCACATTTTTTATCCAGTCCAGCTTCGAAGGGAGCATGGTTGGTTCCATGTTTTTGCTACTGTGAATAGAGCTGCAACAAACATACGTGTGCAGGTATCTTTTTTGTAGAATGATTTGAGTTCCTCCGGGTATATTCCCAATAGGGAAATTGGTGGGTCATACAGAAGGTCAATTTCTAGTTCTTTCAGAAATCGCCCCACTGCCTTCCAAAGAACTTGTACTAGTTTGCATTTCCACCAGCAGGGTAGAAGCGTTCCTTTTCCTCGGCATCCTCGCCAGCATCTGTTGTTAAATAATTTTTTTTATGTATGGTAAATTTCAAAGCACGGAATAACACAAAGTGGAACATCACATGGAAATACCACTACTAAAAACAGAATACTATAAATAGAATTATGTCATTTGTTTCCAAAGACTATCGATATACTAGAGCGAGGTAATAATAATAATAAAGCGAAACATTTTGTGGTAAACTTTAGGAGTAATCCAGGAGTTATTTCGGGGTAAATGCTGCAGGCATAAGCACCACTGGCTAGTGTTCTCAGGACAAATGAGAAAACAGTTAAGCTCATGGCACTTTTAATTTAAGGTCTCGCCTGAGAAAGATCATACTCTTAGAAATATATTTCCTGGGTTTATACATTCATTGCTATCAAGTAAAAACAGAAAATGTTGACATTTTTATTTCAGTTCTAAAAGTCTTAAGAATTGATAAAATATGAAGACCAGTCTAATTTGATTACACAACATTTATAGTCTTCTAATGTAAGCTATTTGGTTATCGGTACATGGTTAGGGTCACAAGGTTCTGTGTGCAAGGCTCTATTTATGGCAGGCTGGTATTGGGAGTTCAGGGAGAATTTTAACATTATTTATGTAGATATATTAGCTTCAATTTAAAAACCAGTACCTGTTATTTATCAGTCAATCTTAGCATAATGAAAATTTCAGATTGAGAGTGCCAATTTTTGACACTAATCAAACGAGTGTCAAAAATTTTCAAGATATATCAGTTAGGTGTGCTTATTGTATATTAACGTACACAATTTTTAGTGCTTTGCATATGAATATTTTACAGAAAAAAATCATCGTTGGATAGTAGGGTATTATAACATAAGAATATAAATATTATTACTTTAAAAAATAAAAAACTGGCCACTGACCAGGTGACTTAGGCCCATAATCCAAGCATTTTTGGAGGCCTAGAAGAGAGAGCTTCTTGAGCCCAGGAGTTTGGGACCAATCTGGGTGACATAGCAAGACCTCTTCTTTACAAGAAATAAAATAGTTGGCTTGGCTTGGTGGTATACAATTGTAATCATAGCAACTGGGGATGCTGAGTCAGAAGGACCTGTACTCCCATGGGAAACAACTTAATTGACTAGAGTGTAATACTTATGCATAATTCCTTTGCTTTTTCTCATAGAGACTACATTACTTTCCAAGGTTGCTTAGGTCTGCATGTTCTCCCCAATTCACTTCCCTGAGGTTGTTTCACACATTTATAATACAGTTTGATTATCTTTTCACAATCTGCATTCTTTTCAGGGATCTGTTGAACTCCCAAATGTTTTATGTTCTTTAAGTTTGAAGCATTGCTTTATTATTTGTGTGAAAAGTTCTGAGGTTTTGAAAATTTCATAATATAATGTATCTACTGTTACATTAGTATGCAGAATATTTTCATCACTCTAAAATCTTTTGTGCTTCGCAGTACTTTGCAGGGTAAGTCTACTAGTGATAAATTCCCCCAGTATTTATTTGTCTAAGAAAGTCTTCACTACTCTTTCACTTTTGAAGAAAAAAAGTTGTTGGACGTAGAATTTAATTAAGCTTAATTTTTTTTCAACATTTAAAATGTTTTGCTCCACTGCTGCCCTGCTTTTATGTTTTCTGATTAGAAAAATTCTAATGTAAATATTTTCCATGTTGCTTTATGAAGTGGTTTTTTTCACGACTTCTTTCAATATTTTTATCTGTCTTCCATTTTATGCAGTTTGAATTTAATATGCCTAGTGTATATTTTGTTATCTATTCTTCTTGGTGGTTTTCTAAATGCTCTCTGAGATTTCTGGATCTATGGTTTGATGACTGCCATTAATTTGAAAAATTATCTACCATTATTACTTTAAATATTTTCTCTGCTCCTTTCTTTTTTTTCTTCTCCTCTGGTATTCCCATTATGCATATTTTATATATTTTGTAACTATCTTATAATTCTTGCATATTGCATTCCTTATTTTTTTATATTTCACTTTGGAAGGTTTTTATTGATATATCTTTAAATTCACACATTAAGTCCTCAGACATGTCTAGTCTACTGATGAATCCATAAAAGGCATTCTTTATTTCCATCATAGTGTTTTTTATTTGTAGCATTTTATTGTGATTAGTTCATAGAATTTCAATATCTCTGCTTATATTATTCATATGTTTTTTCATGTTGGCTACTTTTAACATCAGAGCCTATATATAGCACATTAATCATATTTATTTTCGACTTCCAGTATGATAATTCCAAAAACTGCACCATATCTGAGTAAGATTCTGATGCTTTATTTGTCCTCTGAGATTGTGTTTTTTACTTTTTTGGCATGCATTCTTCCCCCCTCCCCCGGAAAAACTAAAGATAATGTATTGGGTAATAGAAACAAAGAGGAGACAAAAAAATTTTGAGTACTGAAGTTGGCTAATAGATTTCTTTACCCTAATTATATAAGACTCTGATAAAGTAGTTCATTTTTTTTAACTAGTTGGTTTTTGTTATAGAGAATGCCTTGGGAGTATTTCTTTTTTTCTTCTTTCTTCTACATTTTATGTTATTATAAAAATGTGGAGTACAAGTGAGGATTAACTACATAAATAGGCTGCATGCAGGTGAAGTTTGGGCTTCTAACTGGCCCTCACTGCTTGGGTAATGAAACAAGTATCCTTTGTGTTGTCACATGCCCCTCCCCCAACTCTCTTGCTCCCTTAGCAGTGCCCAGTGACTGCCTTCCCTGTGCTAATGTGACTAATGTTCAAGGCACACTTTTGAGTGAGAACATGCAGTATTCAGATTTCTTTTTGTGATAGTTCACTTAATATGATGGTCTCCAATTCCATTCAATTTGCTGCAAAGTCCATTATTTTGTTCTTCTTTAAGGCTGCATAATACTCCATCATATATATGTATCCACATTTTCTTTATCCAGTCCACTTTCTATGGGCAGGAAGGTTGGTTCTATGTTTTTGCTATTGTGAATAGTGCAGCGATAAACATGCATGTACAAGTGTCATTTTTGTAGAAAGATTTATGTGCCTTCATGTATATTCTCAGGACAGGGATTAATGGATTGTATGGAAGGTCAATTTTTAGTTCTTTTAGGAATCAACATACTGTTTTCCATAGCTTTAACTCCCACCAACATTGTAAAAACATTCCCCTTTCTCCATACCCATGCCAGCATCTATTGTTTTTTTGACTTACAAATGATAGTCACTTACTGGAGTTAGGTGGTATCTCATTGTAGATTTGATTTGCATTTTCCTAATAATTAGTGAAGCTGAGAATTTTTTCGTGTGTCTGTTAGCTGCTTGTATGTGATCTTTTGAGAAGTGTCTGTAACAGCCATCTATGTTAAACCCACAGCCAACATTTTGCTCAATGGGCAGACGCTGGAAGCAATCCTCCTAAGAACAGGAATAAGAAAAGAATGCTCACTCTCACCTCTCCCGTTCAACAGAGTACTGGAAGTCCTTCCCAGAGCAATCAGGCAGGAGAAGTAAATCAGGGTTTCCAAATAGAAAAAGAGAAAGTTAAGTTATCCTTCTTTGCAGATGATATTATTGTATAGCTTGAAAACCCTAAGGAGTCTGTCAAAGCCTCCTCACACTGTAAAATGACTTTGGTAAAGTCTCAGTTTACAAAATCAAAGTGCAAAAGACAGTTGCGTTTCTATACACCAGCAACAAGGAGGCAGAGAATCAAATGAAAAGACCCATAATCACATTCTCAATAACCACAAAAAAATAAAAGAAAATACCTTTGCATCTACCTAACCCAAGAAGTGAAAGACCTTTACGATGAGAACTACAAAACGTTACTCAAAGAATTCAAAGATGACATAAACAAATGGAAAAAAAAATTCCACGCTTATGGATTGGAAGAATAAATATTTTTAAGATGTTTATCTTGCCCAAGGCAATCTGCAGATTCAATGTAATAACCATCAAATTGCCAACATCGTTTTTTTCAGACCTAGAAACAACAAAACAGAAATCCATATGGAAACAGAAAAGAGCACAAATAACCAAATCAATCCTCAGCAAAAGAAACAAAGTGGGAGATATTACACCTAAAGATCTTAAACTTTATTACAAAACTACAGTAACCAAGACAGCATCATTCTGGTACAAGAAGGGACACATAGATCAATATAACAGGACAGAGATTCCGGGAGCAAAGACATGGTCTCTCAACCAAGTCATCTTTGACAAAGACACCAATAGCAATCACTGGGGAAAGGGGACAATATTTAGCAAATGATGCTGAAAAAACTGGTTGACCACATGCGGAATGAAACTGGACACTTACCTATCACCATGCACAAAAATCAACTCAAAATGCATCAAAGACCTAAACTTGAAGCCTCAAACTGTAAGAATCCTTGAAGAAAACATAGCTTAACTTCCTCTTTACTTATTTGGATATTACTCACATCTTTCTTTTGCCTGATTGCTCTAGTTAGGACTTCCAACACTGTGATGAACAGGAGGGGTGAGAGTGGGCATCCTTGTATGATTCCTGTTTTCAGGGCAAATGCTTCCAAGTTTTGTCCATTGAGCAATATGTTGGCTTTGGGTTTATTGTAGACGGCTCTTACTATTTTGAAGAATGTTCCTTCTGTGCCTAAGTGCTCAAGAGTTTTAATCAAGAAGGGATGCTGAATTTTGTCAAAACCTTTTTCTGCATCAAATGATTCAATCATATGGTTCTTGTTTTTACATCTGTTGATGTATTTAATCACATTCATGGTCTTGTGAATGTTTAACCAACCCTGCATCCTGGG
The DNA here is from genome assembly GCA_963574415.1 of Tarsius wallacei. Lineage (NCBI taxonomy): Eukaryota > Metazoa > Chordata > Mammalia > Primates > Tarsiidae > Tarsius > Tarsius wallacei. The sequence goes on from CAUYQG010183328.1 coordinate 7,329, forward strand.
AATGAAGCCTACTTGGTCATGATGGATGATTCTTGAGATGTGTTGTTGGATCAGATTTGCTAGAATCTTGTTGAGCATTTTTGCATCTATGTTCATCAAGGAGATTGACTTGTAATTCCCTTCCCTTGTTGGATCTTTGACAGATCTGCTTTATAAAATAATTTGGGGAGAATTCCATATTTCTCAATTGCCCAAAAATACTTTTGATAGGATTGGTTTCAGCTCTGCCTTGTATGTTTTGTAGAATTCGGCTGAGAGCATCCAAGAGACACATGAAAATATGCTCAGCCTAACTAATCATCAGATAAGTGAAAATTAAAGCCACATTGTGATACCACCTAACTCCAATAAGGAAGACCATCATTAATAAATCAAAAAAAAAACAACAGATGCTGGCAAAGGTGCAGAGAAATGGTAACACTTCTTCACTGTTGGTGAAAATGCAAATCAGTCCCACATCTCTGAAAAAGTGTGGCAATTTTCAAAAGAACTAGAGATTGATCTTCCTAATGGCCCAGCAACCACCCTTCTGGAAATATACCTGCAAGAATTTAAATCGTTCTACAAAACATATACCTGCACAAGTCTGTTTATTATAGCACTATTCACAATAGCAAAAACATAGAACCAACCCTGGAAACCATCAAAAGTGGACTGGATAAAGAAAATGTGGTACATATACATGATGCAGTATTATGCAGCCATAAAGAAGGACAAAATTATGGACTTTTCAGCAGACTGGATGGATTTAGAGTCCATCATACTTAGTGATCTATCACAGAAACAAAGAACTGAATTCTACAATTTCTCACTCATAAGTGGGTCCTGAACATTTATCACAATGCTGCAAGGGAAGGATTGGCAGTTGTGGGTCACTGCCAGGGGAGGGAAAGAGGGAGGGCAGAAAGCACATGGTATCACACAGGGTACCTGATCTTATAGCAAGGGGGAAGTGAGGATTTGTTGGAGGCCGATACTTCTCCTGCACATAGACTATGTATGCACCTGATCCTAACTTGTGCCCCACATCTCAATAATAAAATAAAGATAAAAAATAAAATAAAAACCACAACAAAACACACACACACACACATACACGCACACACATGAAAATGGAAGAAACACCCTTATGCACATCAGAGTAGGGAATGGATTATTGACCAAGGCCTCAGAAGTAAATGACATAAAAACCAAGACAGACAAGTGGGACCTCATCAAACTGAAAAGCTTTTGCCCAGGCAAATTATGCATCTGACAAAGGCCTAAAATCCAGGATCTACAAGGAACTTAAATGAAGTGAAAGGCAAAAAAAAAAAAAAAACACATTAAAATGTGGGCAAAGGATATGGGAATATTGTGATTACTTCACCGCTCTCTGTTCAAAAGTATCAGAGGATTTATACTGGGTCTTAATATACAGAAAGTGGTATAGCTGCTGGATGTAGCCCATGAAAATGTGGTGGCACTCCTAAGACTGTAGTTTCTTACTTTTAAGCTAATCCATACTTAGCCTACAGCAATTTGTCAAAATTTCCATTTAAGTTTTCCTTCTAGTTTGTGGCTCCAATGGCTTCTTTGCCAAGTTAAGTTTATCTAGGCTGTGATTCTCTGTGTTAGTCTTTCTCCTCCAGATTTCAGGGTAGCAATTTGCCCTGTGACCTCAGTTTTCTGATAGGTCTAAAAAAGTCTTTGATTTTCAGTTTGTCAAGCTTTTTTCTTGTTCTAAGGATAGATGTGATGACTTCCAAGCTTTTTATATGTCCAAGCTGAAATCAGAAGTTCAATATTCACTTTTAAATGAAATGAATGCTTTATAGAACAACCCATGTGTCTGTGAATAATGCATATGCAAGTGTGTGGTTCATATATCTGTAAAAGCTCTATTTTATAATCTCAGAGTTAATTTAATATGACATACTTTCTGGACCCCTCTTCTATTAAAATACAACAGCTTGTAATACTTCAAATTAAAGCTGCCTAGAGTTCCATAAGAAAAACAAAAAGCTTTTTTTTTTTCTGTTACTTTACCAAAGTTTCTGGTTACTAAAAAGTAAAATATTAGTGAGTATCATTTCAATTTTAATGCTTTAATACTCTTTTTTTTACTTCAATATCGGAGTTATTAGCAATCTAACCCACAGGCCAAAATAACTGCTATTGTTTCCTTTTTTCTATTATAAAACTTTTTATGAATGTTGTTAAGCATCATATATTTTTATTAGAATTTCAAAGGGAACTGAGATGATGGAGAGCTGGAAAAGCCATGACAGCTTTCATCGAGAATAGGTGAATGATTTTTTCTTTTATGGGTGAGTAGTAGGGACATAGGAGGTTATTGAAGAAGGATGATTCAACAGAAAAAAAGTTGTAAAAACAAAGCAGCATACCAAAGAGATGTTTTGAACAAAGCAGTATACCAAAGAGATGTTTTTGTATTTTCTGAGTTTGATAGGCCAATAACATATTTACATAGTAATATCCAGTTGTTAATTGAGCCTCTGAAACTGGGGATAGATGAAAAAAAATAACTTTTACAAGTTTAGTGGTTTTTCCAGTTAAGTCTGAAGTAATGCAGGTGAGGCTAAGGAATAGATAACTGTTGTAGGTTGATTATACCAATAGTTAAAACTTCTTTATTGCCTAAGAATAATGAAATAAATAGAGTAAACATATTTAGAAGGTTTTGAAAAAAATCAAATTATGGTGTCATGTGAATAAATAAAAACAGAGTAATAAAGAATTCTAAGCTGCATGACAAGTTGAATGATAGATTAAGAGTTTAAAAAATGTACCTAATAATGTTGCAGACATTCTCAATTTTGCAGACAAGTCTTCCCAATCCCTACACTCAGACATCATTAACCATTCCATTTTATATAATCTATGCAACTTTTGACTCAGCAATGTATTTTCTTACACAGTGCCACACAGTGTATTGCGTGTCATGTAGATATGAAAAGTTGAGAATTTGAGCAAAATACTAGGACAAATTGAGAGATATTATCACTAAATTATTGTAAAGAGCATGTTTAGCAATACTTATCTTCCTATATAAACACACTGGCCATGTTGTATCTCTAACTATAGTGACAGACTTTTGTTCCCTTCACCTCCACTCCAAGTTGTCTAGACTCCATGATTATTATCTTTGTTATATATGTTTTTGCCACTATAACATCCTTTCTCAACATGTCAAAGTACTTTGGTAAGTCGTTATATTTAATTTGCTTCACTACCAGTGACCAGTAGAGAGTAATGAGTAACCTTAATATCAACAAAAAACATGACCTTAAATCACATGGTTAATAACGAATCTTTCTATATGTCCCCGATGTCACAATATAATCGCACACAAAAAAAGAATTTGGAGGAAAACTGCGAGCCAGAGATAAAATGAATGAGGAGGAGTGACTAGGATCTAGGTAGTTGACTTTAATAAGAAGAAGCATGTGAAATGGAATTGGGATTTTTTTAATGTTTAAAAAATATTTTAATTAAAAAGCAGCATGTTTTCAGTATAATCATAGTAACAATGTAAAAGTATATAAATTAAATGATAATCATTTTTTTCTCCTTTTTACTGCTTAACATCACAGAAACCAGTGTGGACATTCTGACACCAATCCTTTATCTTCATGAAAATTTAAGCAATCATGAATGCATCTGCATATTGCCTTTCTAAGTTAAGAAAACTTTATGGACATTCCTGTGGGTTTTATAGAGAAAATTATATGTTTAACAATAAGAAGATTCCACTCACACAAAAATTTGTAACTATGTGGTGATAAATATGTTAATTAGCTTGATTGCCATAATCATTTAAAAACGTATACAAATATCAAAACATCCCATTGTACACCTTATACACAAATTTAATTAATTAACCATACTTCAGTAAAGCCAACAAATAAATATATAAATAAAATGAGTAGATGCCTATATGGATAGATAAAATAACTATTTATAATAGCTCCGTAATAATTTATGGTATGAATGTATTATACTTAATTTATTTACTCCTCTTCTCCCAGCCATTTTTCAGGTTTGTTCCTTCCAACTCTTTGCAAAAACACCACTATATGAATGATGCTTTTATTTCTAATAAAATATATTTCCAAGTATAGTATTTCTGGTTCAAAAAATATCTACATCTTTAGTCTATCTTTAATATTTCTTTAGTCAATATTAACAGATTACATTCCCAAAAGTTTGTAGCATTCCTACTCTGAAATACACAAGGTTGCCCAATTGCCCATATTCTTGAAGCTGAAGTTTCTGAAGGAAGAAAGTAGCAAAAATTATTTGGAAATCTCAGTGCTGGATATACACCTTCATCATCTTATAACCCTGAGGTACATGCAGTGGTAAAAGTGAAAGAGAAAGAAAACTTCCAATTAAGGAAGCTGAAGGAGAAGTAGTTAACTCATGTGACAGCCAGGATTCAATTAAGGCCAAGATATTACTAAAACTAGACACTTCTAATTCTACATGACAGACCATTTGATAACTTATGCTGCTCTTCTGGGCAGTTCTGAGACACTAAATTTTGTTTAGAAATAATAATTGATAGTAAAAGTAATAATAGTAATAACAAAAGGCCCTGCACATGATGACTCATGCCTGTAATCCCAGCATGTTGGGAAGTCTAGGTGGGAGAAGTGCTTGAACCCAGGAGTTTGAAACCAGCCTGAGCAACATAGAGAGACATTATCTTTACAAAAATTCAAAAAATTAGCCAGATGTGGTGGCTCACACCTGTAGTTCTGACTACTTGAGAGGTTGAAGTTGAAGGATCCCTTAAGCCCAGGAGTTTGAAGTTGCCATGAGCCATGATTATGCAACTGTACTCCAGTCTGGATGACATAGTGAGATCTTGACTCAATAATAATAATAATAATAATAATAACAACAAAAACAGCAGCAGCAATACTATTTGCCAGGCACTATGCATATATTATCTCCAATTATTTGAACAAACTTGAAAGTTAGATATTATGTTTCCCATTTTAATCTCTCTGTGTATTTATACCTTAACAATCTTTGTCTTTTAACTGATGTATTTAGACAATTTACATTTAAAGTTATTATTGATATATTTGAATCAATATCTACCATATTTGTAACTATTTTTTATTTGTTGCTTTTGTCCTCAGTTATTTTTTGTTTGTTTGCTTGCTTCTTTTTTTTCTTTCACTCTTTCTGCCTTCTCTGGTTTTAATTGAACATTTTATGTTTATGTTGTACCCTCCTCCCCAAATTCATAACCCCCAATGTGAGTGTATTTGAAGATATAGACTGTAAGGAGGTGATTAAATGAAAATGAGGCCCTTAGGGTAGTTCCCTAATTCAACATCTTTGATGTCTTTATAAGAAGAAAGAGAGACACCAAGTATGTGAGAGCAGAGAACAAGGGCCATGTGAGGACACTATGAGTAGGTGGCCATCTACAAGCCAAGGAGAGGTTTGTAGGAAAAAAAGATTCTGCTAATACGTTGATCTTTCACTTCTAGCCTCTAGAAATGTGAAAAATAAATTTCTGTTATTTAAGCCTACAAGCCTGTGGTGTTTTGCTATGGCAGTAGCCTTAGCAGACTAGTACAGTATAATTCTATTTCCTCTCATCTCCCTGCACAAAAACCATACTTCTATTTTCATGTTTAGTGTTGCCCTTGGGTTTGTAATATATACTTACAACCAATCTAAGTCTATTTTCAGATAACACTATACCACTTCACAGGTAGAACAAATACCTTATGATGAAGTATTCTCAATTCTTCCCTTTGTCCTTTCCTAGATTGTTGTCACTTATTTCATTTATCTAAAAGCTATAATAATCAAATACATATTGCTATTCTTATTTTTAAGACAGCTTTATTTTTAACAAAGTAAAAGCATCAAATGATTTTATATTGGCTTTATTTCTTCTCTAATGCTCTTCTTTTCTTTGTGTAGACTGAAGTTTCTGACGTACCTTGTTTTCTTTCTTTATGTAAGACTGCTTTTAATGGTTCTTACAAGACAGGTCTGCTGACAATGAATTTTTTCAATTATCATTTCTTAGATAAGGTCTTTGCTTCTCCTTAATTTTTGAAAAATAATTTCACCGAATATAGAATTCTAGGTTGGTGTTTTACCTTTTTTTATTTTTCGACAGTGTGATGCTTACTTTTAGGTGTAATCTTGACTGAATTAGCGATACCTAGAGAACTGATGAATAATTATTTGTGTGTGTGCCTATGAGGATGTTTCTGGAGGAGATAAGTTGGTAAACTGAGTGGGGATGATCTTCCTTAATGTGAACAGGCACCATCTAGTCACTAGGGGACCAGAAGGAACAGAAGAGGAAAAGAAAAGGCAATTTTCTCTCTCTCTCTTCTAAAGCTGGGACATTCATTTTTACCTGTCCATAGACATCAGAATCACAGGCTTTTGGCCTTTGGACTTCAGGACTTACACCAGCATCCCCTGACCCCCTTACACACACATAGGGTTTTAAGTCTTTGGCTTCTGACTGAGAATTACAACATTGATTTCCCTGATGCAGAGGTTTTCAGGCTTGGACTGAGCCATGCTACTGTCATCCTAAGTTCTCCAGCTTGCATATGGCCTGTCTGGGACTATTCAGCCTCCATAATCATGAGTTAATTTCCCTAATAAATTCCTTTTTATATCTATATTTATATCTATATCTATATCTTATCTATTAATCTATTATCTATCTGTGCAGCTAGATAACTAACTAGCTCTTATAAGTTTTTCTTCTCTGGAGATCCCTGACTAATACAAGCACTAAATAGTTCACTTAACTCTCTTGGTACTTGCATTTTTTTCATAGAAGTCAGATGTAATTCTTCCTTCTCTTTAGATAAAAGGCGTAACTAAACTATATAGCGTATAAAAATATATAGATAAAACGTTTTGCACAGCAAAATAAACTATCAAAAGAATGAAAAGAAAACATACAGAATGGGAGAAAATATTCACGAACCATATATTTGAAAAAGGGTTAACCCCAAATATATAAGAAGCTCTCACAATAGCAAAAATAAAAAATAACAACTTGCTTAACAAATGAGCAAAGGACCTAAATAGACATTTTCCCAAAGAAGACAAAAATATGGCTAACAGATACAGTATATGAAAAGATGCTCAACATCACTAATTATCAGGGAAATACAACTCAAAGGCACAATGAGATATTAATTCACACATTTTAAGATGGCTATTATAAAAAAAGATAAGATAACAAGTGTTAGAGAAGATGTGGTAAAAAGAACCCTCGTACACTGTTAGTGAGAATGTCAACTGGTGCTGCCACTATGAAAAACAGTATGAAATTTCCTCAAAAAGTTACATATAGAGTTGTCTTATGATCCAGCAATCTGTCTTCTGAGTATATATACCCAAAGGAATTAAAATCAGTAGTACAAAGAGGTATCCGTGCTCCCATTTTACTTAAAGCATTATTTTAAGTATACAAGAGGTAGAAGTAACCCAAATGTCCATCAAGAGATTAATGCATCAAGAATTTGTGTGATACATAAATAGAGATATTATTCAACTTCAGAAATCAAGATCCTGTCATTTGCAATAGTATGGATCAACCTCAAGGATATTATGCTATCTCACTTTGTTTTGAACCTTTAAAAAAGTTGAATTCATAGAAGCAGTGAGCAGAGTAGTGGTTACCAGGAGCAGGAAGTGGGGTAAGTGGAGACATGTTGGTCAAAGTGTATAAAGTTGCACTTATGTAGGAAGAATAAGCCTAAGGATCTAATGCACAGAAAGAGGACTATAGTTATGAATACCATAATGTATACTGAAAATTTACTGAGAGAATAGATTTAAGGTTCTCTTACCACACACACACACACACACACACACACACACACACACACACACAATATATATGAAATGATTGGTATGTTAATTATTGTGGATGTAGTAATCATTTTATTATGCATATGTACATCAAAACATCATGCTGTTTACCTTAAATATAATTTTTTTATTTTTAAAAGGACATTAATTGATTAATTAACTAACAGAGAAATAGAGAAGTAAATTTAAAAAGCAGATATAATCTTACTTCTGTATTTATTAGTTTATTGCTATGGTTTGAATACTGATGTTCCTTTGTATTATTCAGTGTTCTCCAGAGAGACCGAACAAACCAATAGGAGATAGAGATATAAATATAGGTACAGATATATGAGAACAGATTGTTTAAGGAATTAAATCATAAGATTAAAAGAGGCTCACAAGTCCCACAATAGGCCTTCTGCAAGCTAAAGAACCAGGGAATGTGGAAGTGAGGCTTAGTCTAAGTCTGAAGGCCTCAGAACTAGGGAAACCAATGGTATAACTGTCAGTTTGAGGCTGAAGCCCTGAGAACCTGAAGGGCCACCGGTGCAAAATTTCAGAATCCAAAAGCTAGAGAATTTGAAGTTGAGATGCCCAAGGGCAGAAGAATAATGGCTTAATTCCTGAAGAGTACAAGAGGGATAATTTGCTTTTCCTCTACATTTTTTTTTTCTATCTAGGTCCTCAGCCAGTTAGATGATGCCACGCACATTGGGTGAGAGCACATCTTCCTTACTGAGTTCATTGATTCAATTGTCACTCCTGAAACGTTTTTCACAGACATACCCAGTTGAGTATCCCTTAATTCGGTCAAGTTAACACCTAAAATTAACCAACACTTCCTCCTCTATTTTTTGTTGGAACCTAAATACCAGTGTGATTGTATTATGTTGTGGGGCCTTATGGGAAGTAATTAAGTCATAAGGGCTCTACCCTCATGAATGAGATTAGTGTTCTTTTAAAATAAGGTGAAAAGAGTGCCCTCGTCCCTTTCACTCCCCTCTGTTACAGGAAAATGCAGTAAGAACTGCCATATTCGAAACAGAGAGAGCCTTCACCAGGCACCGAATCTGTTGGCACCTTGATCTTGAACTTCCCAGCATCCAGTTCTGTGAGAAGTACATTTTTATTGTTTACAAATTACTCACTGTAAGGTATTTTGTTATAGCAGCAAGAATGAACTAAGACATTTTCTTATTATCACTGTAAAGAGATAAAATTTAATTTTCACCAAAATCCATATAATAATAATTACATAAGTTATCTCAACTTTTTATAAAACTATTGAGCGAAAATATATTTAAAGCTGACATATTGGAAACTCTTGTTAGTTATAAACCAATGAAACTTTCCAAGTCTTTATTGTCAGATAAGGCATGCAATCACTCTGAATATTTACTTTCCTTTGTAAATAAATGTAACAGGCTTATTTTAAAAGATGTGTTATTAATATTAAATAAAATTATTAATATGAATCTCAATGGTGCTAGGTTTATATAAGGTGCTCTGTTAATATCTGAAAAATAGGTTGAGTATAAGGGGAAGAGATTAGAAATAAAGTCAAAATGTTTATTTCCAATACTGAACCAGCACTCTTTTGGCTTTTCCAGTTGACTCTAAATACAATACACACACACAGACAAACACAAACCCCACAAGTTCATATATATGTGCATATATATTCATATTCATATATATGCATATATGTGTGGGTTTGTTTTAGTTTTCATATGAAGATATAGCTTCTTATGCAAGTCTTAACTTACAGATGTTCAATAAAGACAACTTATTCCTGGGATAGCTTACACAGAAGGGACATGCATTTGGAGAAAAACTCAAAAGTGTTGTATCAAGAAGGTAAGGCAAAGGAATAGAAGCACACACAGACAGAATAAAAAATTCTCTCTCCCTGTGTCTGTATCGCTTTCTAATTGGGTTTTCTGAAAGGTTCCCTAAGACTAGGGAGACAAAAAAAAAAAAAAGAAAACTCTAATTAACCCCAGATCACTTGCAGCTTGTGAATCACTTCAGCAAGCCTTCATCTCCTGAACATAACTTTTATATTTTATTTCCCTCCAATTACCACAAAGAATAAGTCCCTCTGTTGCTTTTTTGGGGTTTACCAAAACTGAGAATGTTCTTCCTATTCTGGAAACAGGTGCACAGAGCCTACAAGCCTCAACTGGTAATTTTGCCCCAAATGGCCTATATCAAGCAGTATAGAGCCACATCAGTACAGATATGCCACTTCAGCCATCTACTTTCTGAAATAAAGTATAAAAACAATTTTAGAGCCTACTTAAAATATTATATGTGCTAAAATTACCTGTTGTGATTTAGATCACGTAATTTTCCATAATTTTCCTTAGCCTTTAACATATCTATTCCTATGCCAAGTAATTATCATTTATAAAATATATAAATATTCATGTATGTAAATATATAAATCATCAGGTGGCTTTGTATAAATATAAATGCATAGCGTAAATATATGATAACAATTATGAATGAAAATAGACTAAATTGTCTACGAGTGAAATTTACAAAAGTGTGTTTCTTTTTTATAGTCTCAACTTTATCATTTTATCTTTGCTAATAATTAGTGTGTATGTCAATCTATATGCCTTTTTTTGCTAATTTTGAGTGAGGAGAGAAATACTCTTACATTTACACATGCTATATTACCTATCAATCCATAAGTGTTGAAAGTATCAAGTCTGTTAAATATTTTGGAGCTTCAACAATTGGATCAATAAATGCAAGCTTTAAGAATTCTTGTTACAGAAAAAGTAATCTAATTCCTTGTATTATGGGGGCATAAATGTAGTTAGCATACTTTAATAAAGTTCTTTCATACCAACAGATCTCATGCTGCCAATTCCATTCCACAGACCTTGAATTGTCTTTTATACTCTAGCTTTTTATGCAACTTAGCATGCACATGTGCTGATGAAGAAATTTTATTTATTTATTTATTTTTGAGTCAGGGTCTCACTGTCGCCCAGGCTGGAGTGCAGTGGCACACTCACCACTACCGCAGCCTCAACCTGCTGGGCTCAGGCAATACTTCTGCCTCATCCTTCCAAGTAGCTGGGACTACAAGTACACACCACCACTGCCGGTTAATTTTTTTTTAAAATTTATTGTAGAGACGAGGTCTCGCCAAGTTGCCCAGCCTGATCTCGATCCCTCGGGCTCAGGCAATCCTCCCGCCTCTGCCTCCCAAAGTGCTGGGGTTATAGGGGCGAGCCACCGTGCCCAGCTTGTAATTTAATACTCAAAAGGCAGAATTGGGGGATAAGGACACTAAATTTGTTTTCTAGATCCTCTGACAATAATTTTAAGAAATGTCACTTATACTTCTGAAACAAATTCCCATGTTGCGTCATTTTGATCTCATGCAAAATTTGTTAGTTTTATAATAAAGCAATAAATTACAAAATTAAAATAATTGTTAGGCTTTGATATGAAACTAATATTTTTGTCAACTAGTGAGTTAACAGTTCTCTGAGGTAAGTAGTTCTCAAACTTAAACATGATTAAGAATAACGTGTAGCTTGATAAATTAGATTCCTGTGCTGGACACCCAGAGATTCTGATAAGTAGATCTGAAGTAGGACTCAAGAAGATGCATGTCTATCAAGCTTTCATAGGATGTTATTGCTGCTGCATTTTGGCCAACACTTTCAGGAATAAAGGACCTAAGGGTGCAGGTACTGAGTTTCCAAACACCTACATTCTCATTTTGGTAGCTCAAGTTTTTATTTCAGAGACACAAAGTTAGTAGGTTCCATTTTAAAGGGGAGATATTTTACATGCACCATAAGTCTTCAGTATATGTGGAAACCAATTTTCTCCCCATCCTCTTTAGCCCAAAATTGAATAGAGTGAAATGAATTGGCATAGAATAAAATGGAATGAAATAGAATAGGTAGAACAGAAGAGTAGAATCAAATAGAATAGAACAGATATATTAAAAGTTATAAAGATATTTTTGAGATCATGATATCACTCTTCACTGAACCTTTCAAAATAAAACTGAATAGTTGGATTAACAAGGATCCACAGGAAAATTCCTTGGTTAATATGAGGCTCCCAAGGCAAATATTACCATGAAACAAGACCTTCTTTAGTCACCAGCCTGCATTTAAATTAGTTAAAGAAGGGGACTTTAGTCTAAAGCTGGTTAAGGCAACTTGAATGTAATTCAGACAATTGTATTTCATCACTAGGGCTATATTTGAAATATAAGACGGCATTTGGCATGTGCTATAAAAAAATTTTAAAGATTACTTGTGTCAATGCAACCCAGCCCCTGGATGCAAGAAAACTTTCAATAGGGGTCCAGCTAGCTTCATAAAGAATCTTAATGATTGTTTTCAGCCCAATCCAGGCCACAGGATACACATCCAGTTTAAGCTACCATTGTTGTTCCATCTGAAACTTTGCTCAACTAACATCATGGCAATACCCATGTCTTTTCCCCACCTCATACCATACCTTAAATAAAAAACAATTTTAAAAAAGACAGAAAAAAAAAAGAGAAAGAATCCCTTTCCTAGACACCTATATGCTAGTTTTATCATAGTACATAGACACCCTTCTCCGCCATAAGCTTGCTCTAAACTCTGCCTTGAGAGAGAACAAATTCTTAACACCACTCTTTGATTTGGGAGCCTCCCTTTCTTCACAAATGAACCTAGGTAAAACAAGCCATATGTAGAATTCAAACCTATTTGGACATTACCCTTCTCCTGTGAGTATGTATCTCTCTGAATGGACTGTTATTTTGTGGGGTAAAGAACTTACATCTATTCGCACATATATAATTTAAAAGTTACTTCTTAATTAGTCTAATGCAGCTAGTCACTCTTTCCCATATATATTATAAACTTTGTTACGTTTTTCCAAAACTTTCCATGGACAAGAAAAATCATAAACATTTGTGAAATAAAATTATGGTAATTTGAACTGGGGTTAAATTTAGTTTAAGTTTTGGTGGTATATTTATGTGGGTCACTGTAATGTACGTCTGGAGTGAAGTCATTATTAGCCGTCCTGATACCGAATAACTTTTCAAGTTTTTCCATAGCTAATTATTTTGTGTGTACTCATAATGATAGCTTTCATAAATGAACACTCATTAAATATCGGTTGACTCAATTTTTTTAAGTCGGAATCTCACTCTGTCACCCATGCTGGAGTTCAGTGGCAATATTCATGGATACTGCAGCCTCAACCTGCTGGACTCTGGTGATCCTTCTGCCTCAGCCCTCCAAGTAACTGAAACTACAGGCGCATGTCACCATGCCCAGCTAATTTTTTTAAAAAATTTATTGTAGAGACAAGGTCTTGCCAAGCTGCCCAGGCTAGTCTCCTACCCCTTGACTCAGGCAATCTACTCACCTCTGCCTCTCAATGTGCTGGAATTACAGGAGCGAGCCACTGTACCTGGCATCTGGTTGACTTAATTTAATAATGAACTAATACTGTATTATTCCAAGCTCCAGTGATACATCAAACATAATTTTACAAAATCAACCTAGTGATTTTTTCTAAGTCTAAATAAGTTTTCAAATTTTAAAAAAGTTTCAGCTAATTTAAATTAAAATGTAAATTTTTAAGTTAATATTTAACTTAAAGCAAAACAATTATTTGTGAACAAAAATATACAATAAGAATCATTGTGACTTGTGATATATTTTTGCATATTTTTAATATAGTCACATATCTAATGTACATTTTGGATTATTTGTACTTATAGGTAGATATAAATTATAGACCTCTTTCAAAATCCCTGAGGATGTTTATGTGGTCATGTTTTTGTTAATTTTAGAAATATAATTTAAATACATTTTTTCATACTGTTGTTTACTTCTATTCTGACTTTCCCTTCATCATAGCTTTTCTCATGAGAAGGCAAGAAAAATCATGAACATTTGTGGAATAAAGTTAGCATAATTTAAACTGGGAATAGATTTAGTTTAAATTTTGATGATATATTTATGTGGGTCACTGTTACGTATATCTTGAGCGAAGTCATTATCCTGATATAAGATAACTTCCAGAAAAATTCCTCACTTCTACTGTATTGACTTTCCTGGTACCATGACACAACGGGTGCAGGGATAATGGTTGTGTTGTTGTAGGAATGTGTCTTATTTCACTTTGCCCTGGAAGACTATGTGTGAATGAGTAATAGGCAGTTTCGAAATATATGGAACCAGAAACTGTATGGTGGCAAACTCTTCAAATCACTATGCATGTAAAACTGTAGGAAAAATAAAAGTTATCTCCTACTCAAAATATATAATAAAAAATGCAATGTGCACAGTGGTAGACGTGCTGTAAATTTTATTTTCTGTTTTATAGCAATGGTCAAAAATTGACTTTATCTGAATTCCAGTGTATGTTCAACAAAACTTATAAAAACACTACAAAAAGTGAGCCCGATTTTGTGTGAATTTTTGCTGAATTTATATATTTCAGCATATTATACCTTGTGTTAGTGTACCTAACACATCTTTTTGTAATGAACTTTTGACAGTTTCAAATAAGACTGCCAACCATGTAGGACAGCAATATTCCAGGGATAAAATTATTCTCACTCATCAATAAGTCAATTGATATAGCATTGCTATTTTGCACAATTATGTAGCTTAATACAATGTAACAACAATTGTAACATATCCATAAATTGTTCTTATGTGTTCCTTAATTTCAAATTAATTTTAAGTTATTTTCCAAAATTGTTGCTCATGCCAAAAGGCAGTTATGATGGGAAAAAATATCCTGATTAGAATTTAAAAATTCTAACTTAAAGTAACAATACTAAAAGACGATGCAAAATATCAAAGCTTATTTTAGTACAGTAAAAAAATAAAGTTTCCGAGCACAAAATATAAAGATAAAAGAAAATTGAGAGTCAAGAAAATATTAATAATAAAAATAACTTCAGATGACATGAAGAAAATTATAAGAATCAGGATACTTTCAAATTGTAAAAGGAGAAGGGAGACAAAAGTGAAAGTAATGAATAAAACACAATTTGTGCAGTCAATGGAGCTTGCATAGAAGTCTAGAGCAGGACAAGGACTAAGGTAAAGCAAGCAAGGCACCAATAGCACAAAATTGAGAGGCACTCACTCTCATGTGCATTCACGTTCATGACCTTGAGAGTAAATGCTTTCTTAAACTTTGCATCTTTGGTTCCTCTCTTGCCTCACTCTAATTTTGGTCCTGATCATAAACAGTTTCAGTTTAATTAATTTTCTGTCTTCAGTAATAGTTGTGGTATTTTATTAAGATGCTGTCACTATAGCCAATATATTTAGTCAAAATTCTTCCAAAAAGGCTATTAAAGAAATTATGATTAAAGTTACACAAAAATTTTTAAAAATGACAGGCTTCTGAAACAGATACTTCAGGAAACTTAAAAAAAATTATTTTAGAGTTTTAGAGTACAAGTGAGAATTTACTACATAAGAAATTTGCATGCAGGTGAGGTTTGGGCTTCTAGCTGGCCCTTACTCCCCTTGATAGTGGACCAGGTACCCAGTGTGTTGCCATGTGCTCCCCTTCCATCTCTCTCCCTCCCTCCCTTAGCAGTGTCCAGCTCTGCCGATCCCACACTTGTGAGTGAGAACATGAGGTATTTAGTTCTTTGTTTCTGTGATAGCTCACTTAGTATGATGGTCTTCAGCTGCATTTATGTTGCTGCGAAGGCCATGATTTTATTTTTCTTTATGGCTGCTTAATGTTCCATCCTGTATATGTACCACATTCTATTTATCCAGTCCACTTTCAATGGGCATCTGGGTTGGTTCCATGTTTTTGCTGTTGTGAAAACTGCTGCAATAAACATACATGTGCAGATATCTTTTTGTTAGAGAGATTTAAGTTCCTCTGGGTATATTTTTAGAAAAGGAATTGCTAGATTGTATGGAAGTTCAAATGTTAGTTTGTTGAGAAACCGCCACAATGCTTTCCATAGAGGTTAAACTAGCTTACTTTCCCACCAACAGCATAGAAGCATTCCGTTTTATTTACAGCTGCACCAGCATCTGTTTTTTGTTTTGTTTTGTTTTTGACTTATTAATGGTAGCCATCCTTACCAATGTGAGGTGGTATTTCATTGTAGCTTTGATTTGTATGTCTCTGATGATTAGTAAGGCTGAGCATCTTTTCGTGTGTCTGTTTGCTGCTTGTATGTCATCCTTTGAGAAGTGTCTGTTCATATTCTTTATTCACTTTTTATGGGGTTGTTTATTTTTCTCTTTTAAATTCATTTTAGTTCCTTGTAGATTTCAGGAAACATTTTAAAAATTTTATTGTGGTTTAAAAAGGTAAGTCCACAGATAGTTTGATAATTCTCCCTTTGGGAGGTAGAACTTAAATTCCTTCCCATTGAATGTAAACTGGACATAGTGACTTGTTTCTAATAGATAGCATAAAACCAAAATGAAGGTATATCACTTCTGACATTAAGTTATAACAAGAATGTAGTTTCTTTTGGGCAGTGCAATCTTCTCTCTTGTATCACTTGTTCTGATTAAAACAAGCTGCCATGTCATGAAAGTTCTGAGAGAAGAGAAGCCAGCTGCCCTGTTGTGAGCCCTATAGAATATTCTGCCTTAAAAAGTGGGTCCTAAACATTCATCACAACACTATGAGAGAAGGATCAGCAGTAGTGGGACACTACCAGGGAAGGAGGGGGGACATAACATCACTAAAAGTACCTGATCCTAAACCAGGGAAAGTGAGGAGTAGGGGGAGGCCCAAACTTCATCTGCATGTGGAACACTTATGTACTTAATCATGACTTGTACTCCACATCTTTGAAATAAAATAAGGAAAAAAAAATTATTTGATTAAACAAGTAAAAAAAGACAACAAAAAAAGAAGGAAATTCTGTCATTTGTGACAACATGGATGAACCTGGGCATTATGCTAAGATAAATAAGTCAGGTATACAAAGACAAATACCAAATGATCTCACTTATATGTGGCATCTGAAAGTCAAACTAATAGAAAAGCAAATAATAGAATCACGATTACCAGTGTCTTGGGGAAGGGTATTGGGGAGATGATGATCAAAAGGTATAAAATTTCAGTTAGACAAGATCAAGATATCTGTTGTACAACATGATGACTATAGTTAATAACAATGTATTGTATACTTGGAAATAGCTAAGGAAGTAGATTTTAATTGGTCTCCTCATTAAAAAGTAAGTATGTAATATAATAGATATATTAATTAGCTCAATTTAGCCAGTTACATGTTACATGTTTCAAAACATAATGTTGTACAATATAAAAATATACAGTTTTTATTTGTTAATATAGAATATATAATAACAATAAACCAATAAAAAAAAGAGAAACCCTTGTCATGAAGAACACAAGTCTCTTGCCAACAGCCATGTAAGTGAACTTGGCAGCTGATCTTTCAGACTCATTCTACGTGCCCTATACTACAACACTGCTGCTTGACTGTAAACTTCTGAAAAACTCTGAGCCAGAACCACTCAGCTAAGGACATTCCAGATTGCTGATCCTCAGAAACTGGGCAAGATAATGAATGTTAGTTATTTAAATCTGCTAAGTTTGGAGATACTTTTTTACACTATGATGGACAATACAAATGGTCACCCTGCACAAATAGCTTAAGTAGCTTATTTATTGCAAGACTAAATCAAATAAATGGTTTTCAGCAAGACTGAAAATAACTTTGTTATATTTTCATGGTGACAAAATCTACTGAGCACCTGGGAAAGTGATGAATTCTATAGAACACCTAGAGATCCAGAATATTATCTATGAATCACATTAAAAATACAACAGGAAAATAATTTGAAAAAGTAGCAAGAAAGAGTATGTGCTGTTTTTATGAAGTGCTAAAAATAAATGTTTAAGTTATCAAAGTAAAAGATATTTGCCCATCAGAAATCCAAATGAGTTTCATTCATCTGAAAAATTGCTTTCCATCCTCTTACTTTGAGACTGTGAGTGTCCATTTTGATGAGATGAGTCTCCTGAAGACAGCATATTGTTGCAACATTTTTAAAATCCAGTTTTCCATTCTATGTCTTTTCAGTGGTGCATTTCGTCCATTCATGTTCAGGCTAATTATTGAGATATGATAGTTTATCCCTGTCATGGGGTTATTGCAGGATTTGTTGTTGTTGTTTGTTGGTTGGTTGGTTTTCCTCTGATTTTGGAGTTGATATGTGTGTGTTTTCAATCTTTTTCCTGTATTCTTG
>CAUYQG010183335.1:0-10224 GCA_963574415.1 Tarsius wallacei
GGAGCTGGTCATGCTAACTTAATAATGTCATTCAGATCTTCGGCTTCTTTGAATGCTTTTTCTAGACACACTCTCTTTCTCTCTCTTTTCTGTGACTCCAATGACACATATGCTAGCTATTTTGTTCCAGTCCTACAGTTCCCTGATGCTAGTCCATCCCCGCCCCCCTTCACCCCCAGTCTATTTGCTTTTTGCTGTTCACACTAGGAAGTTTCTATTGTTTTATCTTCATGTTCACCGATGCTTTATTTATTTTCTCCATTCTGCTCTTGGGACCACCCATTAACCTTTTTTGTTTTAGATGTTGTATTTTTCAATTCTAAAATTTCCCTTTGGTACTTTATAGCTTCTATCTTTTTGATGAGACATTTACTTTTTTTGTTTTAAGTATGTTCATAATTGTTTATCAAAACACTTTTATGATTGCTGCATTGAAATCATTGTCAGATATTTCCAGGTGTAACCACTCTCATCTTGGTGCTGGTGTTTGTTGGTTATCTTTTCTCAATTATGTTGAGATTTTCCCACTTCCTAGTAAGATAAGTAATTTTTGATGGAAGCTTGGACACTTTGGGTATTATATGATGAGATTCTGGATCTAATTTAAATCTTATGTTATCACAGGCCTCCGCTGACAATGCTTTGGTGAAGAAAGGGGCATTGTCTCCTTATTGCCAGGTGGGAGTAGAAATGTAGAAGTTCTGGTTCCCAACTTGACCTCTGTTGACTCCTTGAGGTAGGTGATTTTCATTGCTCCTGGGTGGGCATTGGGAATTCAGGTTTTTCCCTAGTTCTCCCTGACAACACTCTGGTTTGAAGAGGTAGGAGTACCTTATTACTGCCCTCACAACCTCCACAGTCACCATCAGAAAAGGATGTCCTCCTTGACACTGAGCAGTGATGAGTGTTCTAAGTTTTCTCTAGGTCTCCTCTGATTCTATTCAGTAGGGAGGGGGAAGGATAGGGCTGGAAGTCCAGCTTCTTCACTGACACCACAGAAATGGGGATGAGGTCGTCTCACTGCCTGGCATCATGAAAATTCATGCTCCCGTCTAGGCCTTTCTGATACCAATCTAGTAGAAGGGATGGGGTGCCTCATTACAGCTGGCAGGAGTAGAAGAATAAATACCCCACTTGACCTTTGTTAATTGTTATGAGGCACCCCAACCCTTCCACCAGTGTGGTATCAGAAAAGGCCCAGATGGAAGCAGATATTTTCATGTTGCCAGACAGTGGGGAGACCCCATCCCCATCTTGTGGTATCAGTTGAGAGGCTGGACTTCCAACACTGCCCCTCCTCCTCCCCACTGAGACAGTACAGATTTTCTGTGGTGTTTGGCTAGAATGCTTATTTGCTAAAAGTTTTTTACTTTGCTGGGATGCTCCTTTTGTATAATAACAGCAAGTCTTCTTCTATGGCTTTTATTTTTCCTTCTTTTTCCTGTATCCGTTGGTGTTTCTAGATTATTAACGACAGATCGATGTTTGGGATATGCGAGACAGAAAACTCACTACTGTGTCTTTACATGGGTCCACAAATCTCTAGATCCCTAGCTAGGCAGTCTGCTTTCTTCTCTCCATTTTTGGGGGTTTTCTTGTGTCTGTTTTGTTTATGATGATCTTTTTTGTTGTTGTTTGTGGTCATTAGGAGGAATAGAGAAAAGTATGTCTACTTCATTTTTCCAACAGTGAGATTTCAGATGCTTTTAAGATGGAGTAGCATTGGAAACTTTGGAGCTCCACCCATCTAACCAACCTCTGAAGTTGTAGAGGCTCAGTGAGTTCTGACCAGCCTCTCACTGTCTAGTTAATTGTTTTAGGCTTATCCTGAGCCTCAGAGAAGCATCTGGCTGTGGAAGGAGTGGTATCTACTCTTACCCAGGTTTCTGCCGTATTCGAACCCACACCTCCACACCCTCCACCCTTTACAGTTAGGTATGTGTCTTTTCACGTACTTCCTTTATGACTTTCCTGGTGTCTGGACTATCTCTGCACTATGTTGAAAAATTGAATAAACATTCTCTGTAGTCTTGAGAATGAATACTAAAAGGGATAAAAACAATTACAATTATGCTATAATTTGGCATATTTGTTCATGTCAAATTTGAATGCTTCAGTTAGTGATTTCACTTTCAAATGGGTTTATTTGAACTTTGCTAAATAACTATTTTCTAAAAAAAAAAAAAAATGTTTTGACCGGGAGTGGTGGTTCATGTCTGTAATACCAAGACTTTGGGAGGCAAAGATGAGAGGATTGCCTGAACCCAGGAGTTCGAGACCAGCTGGGCAACTTGGTGAGGCCTCGCCACTACAATAAATCAAAAAATTAGCCGGGCATGGTGGCGCACATCTGTGGTTCCTGCTACTTGGAAAGCTGAGGAAGAAGGATCGCCTGAGCTCAGCAGGTCGAGGCTGTAGTGGCCGTGGTGAGCAGGCCACTGCACTCTAGCCTGGGTGACAGAGTGAGACTCTGACTCAAAAAAAAAAAAGTCTTGATTTTTTTCTTTGTAAAACAACAACAACAAAAAACTATTGTGTTTGTGTAGATGTGCTATATTGTTGAATAGTCGAGAAAGACTAAATAATGTTGGGAGTAATACAATACTTGGAAAAAAATCTCAGTTTAAATACTGTCTCTGTGTTGTTAGAAACTGTTTGTATAATTATTTGAAATACCAAATGCCTCAGTGTTCACCATAATTGCTGGTTTTTTCCTGGTACTGAGAGTCAAGAAGGGTCAGACAAAAGAATGTGAACTAGAATGGTTACTAATGCAGAAAGTGTGTTTAACCCCAGAATCCTAATATCAATTAAACTAATATTATGGCTTTATGATTTTCTTTAAAAAATAATTTCCCCCCTCTAAACTGTCTTTGACAAGCTACTTCTTGTTACCAGCCATGTCTCAAGGGATGTGAACTGACTGGAAATTTTGAACATCTATAAAAATGTTTATTGAATTTTTTAATAATAAGATTATCCACCAACAATAAGCAATCACCATTTTCATGTTTGTTAAGCAATTGTTCCTAGTGGAACTAAACACTTGGGCTAAGGAATTCAGGAGAAAGAGCAAAGTACTGTAAGTTGTCTGCATAGATTATAGATTCATAGATACAAAAAAACCAAATAAACCAATCAATTAACCAAAAAAATCGTAACTAAAAACACCCTGAATATAAGAAAAGTTCATTATATAATAGAACAAGTTCAATATGTCTGGAGGAAGAAAAATCATGACAACAGTGTGTGTTAAACACAGTTCTGTTGTGAAGTGTACATGTCCATCTTTTCTCTTTTTTATGCAACATCTCTTTAAACTTGAGATGGCGTAAGAAGAAGAGGAATGATACATTAATTTCTACTATCCCTTCACTGACAATGGAAACCTTCGGGTGTAGAAAGACCTTAGGGTTTATATTAACCAACTGTCAATCCATTGAGGAAATCTCTTCTCAAGGTCATACCACTAGGGTAGAGGTAGGGAACTGCTTCTGTTTTGATGCACACCACTTTTTTGTTAGCTTCTATTGTTGGAAAATTTTTTCTCATATTGAGCTGATTTGTTTCTCCATACTTTAGTTTTTCTTAGAGCAAATCTCTTCCAATAGCTTTTCTTTCCATGAAAGTTTTATTTAGAGAATAAATACACATATTTTAAATTTAATCATTTGAGAATTTGCTGCTTTAGTTTTACATATTTCATGACACCTCACTCCTATATACTTAAATGAGTATACCAAAAAGACAAAATTATTTTTTCTCATTTTTATAATATAATTATTGTACTCAAGAAATTTAGCATTGATATAATGCTATTCTCTAATATGCATTTTTGTTAAGTTCTCCAATTATCTCTATACAGTCTTTAAATTTAAAAAAATTTATTTTTAGCTGACAAATAATTGTATATATTATATATTTATGGGGTACAATGTGATGTTTTGACAATTGTATTGTAGAATGATTAACTCAAAGTTATTAACAAATACATTACATACTTATCTTTCTTTGTGTTAAAAAACATTTAAAATCTACTCTTCTAGTAATTTTGAAATATACAATGCATAATTATTTATTATAGTCACCATTCCATGTAATTGGTTACTAAAGCTTATTCCTCCTGTCTAACTGAAATTGTGTACCCTTTGATCAACATACACGATGAGCTTTAAATGCTTGTTTATTCTGTTATTTTTCTCAGGAGCTTAAATATTCTCAGTTTCTTCAACTATTCCTTATTGACAGCACTTCTAGACATCCACCATTGTAATTATCCCCTTCCTTCAATGTTCCCTATTATGGACTGAATATTTGTGACTCCTCAAAATTTATATGTTGAAATCTAATCCCCATTGTGGTAATATTTGAATGTGTGGATTTGGGGATGTAACTAGCTAATGAAGGTGGAGCACCCATGAATGGGATTAGTGTCCTTATAAGAAGAGGGAAGAGAGCTAGCTTGCTCTCTTTCTGCCATGTGAGAGTACAATGAGAAGTCGGCAGCCTGCAACCTTCAAGAATATCACCATGCTGGGACCCTGATCTCAGACTTCAACCTCAAGAATGCTTCTGTTTAAGCCACCTTGTCTACGGTATTTTGTTACAGCAGCCCAACTGACTAAGACACTCACTATATTACAAATGTGTCTTCTAAAAGTTATGAGAAAATTGATTTAAGAGAACTTCACTTCAGTTCCATTCAATTCAACAATTCATGGAACAATTATTAAACACTTATAATTTGCCAGACAACCTATTAGATCCTGCCATGTTAGTGAACATGACAGTTGATCTTCATCTGTCTTCTTGAAGATCACCCTCAGCCAAGACAGACATTCAGTGAGTTGTTACAACTGTGATGATTGTTGCAGAAGAGGTTGTAAAGTTGTCTAAAGCAAAGACATTTAATTAATCCTGAAGAATCAGGAAAGGCATCTATGTTGAAGAGATATTAAGTGAAAACCTGAAACATGAGAAGAAATTAGCTTGGATAACACTTCTAGGCCATGAAAGTGGTACATGGGGGGAAGACTTAAGGTTGAAAGCAGTTCCAGAATTCAAGGAAAGAGTGTTTGAGAATTCCAAGTTCCTACATTAATGGAGAAGGTCTTAGGTGGCTGCCACCATTAGGTGATGAAGAACTTACCTGTTTAAAAAGGAGCAAACCCTCAGCTTTCTTCTTTCTGTGTCTTGCTATCTAGCTTCTGTATTGCTTCCTTTGCTTCTCTGAACCATAGAGTTGTCAGCTTTCCCAGTTATGTGAGTACTTCAATAATAAATGCTTTAAAATTACTTAAGGCAGATAATCTCTCTTTTTCCTACTCAGTTATGTTTTTGGGCCACAATAATTAATTAGATAAAGACCAAACAATGTTCAATGGGTTTAGCAGCAAGGAGTTCATTGATGTCATTGTGAAGAGCCCTTAAGTGGCTTAGTGGGAGAGGACATCAGATTGAAGTGAATGAGGAGTGAATGGGAGGTGAGCTAGAGAATCAGAAACTCTAAAGAATCTTATCTGTAGAGGGAAGAAGAGAGACAGGGTAAGCATCTAGAAGAAAAAAGGAATATCTAATTTTTTTTAAAGAAAGGAGAAACCATAGCAAGCTTAAATATTTCTAAAAGGGCACTATTATTTTGTAAAAAGTAAAAAATAGAGGAAAAATATATACCCAATGATGCTTCATCTATGACCTTTGACTTTTTCCAGTTAGGTTTGAAGGGCAAATTGAATAAGTAATAACTAGGATAAGGTGCCATCTAATAAAGAGCCCAGTTGTACAATTAAACAAGAGCTGGGCACAGTGGCTCACACCTGTAATCCCAGCCCTTTGAGAAGCTAAAGTGAGGAGACAGCTTGAACCCAGGAATTCGAGGCCAGTTCAGGCAACATAGTGAGACCTCGTCTCTACAAAAAAAAAAAAAAAAAAAAAATGCTGCATGTGGTGGTGCTACTTGGATGGCTGAGGTGGAAGAATGGCATGAGCCCAGGAGGTCAAGGCTCATATATGTGAGAGCAAATGGTGACAAATTAGATGGGCCCATAGGTCCTGCAGCAAAGTTTAATTGTGTTTGTGATATTAGGACAACCGGGGAATCAGATATTTGGAAGCTAACTCAGAACAGTAATTCATGTTATAAAAGTTAGTTATATCATCTGTTATAACAGATACAAATCTCAGTCCCAAATGAACCAGGTATGTAAGAAACGTAACTTTAGTTTTCTATATATCAATTAAATTTCTTTTTGAATCCTTCATTTCTTCAGGCTATCAGAATCTAAAACTCTTTTTTCCCTGGGTTGTGTCTAAGTTCAACGAAGACTTATGTAACTGCAGGATCTTGTCCTTGAGTCCTTGTTGCATAGTATCTGCTGACCAAGTCACCGTGCCATTTGGTCCTTATTTGCTGGTCCATGTAGTAAACCACTGAGGAAACTCTCTTGTCTACCGTGGGTTTCAGGCCTAATGGATCTCTCTGCTACTTCTACCAGGCTTGAGAACTAGGGCATCATTCTACCGCTTTCATGTTATTCTCTGGCAAGGGATTTTCTTTGGGAGACATCTATGCCTTATTCTCCTTGATGCTCTTTTACTTTATCACATTTCTGGGTTTATCATCTAAAAGAGGAGCAAATATCCAAATTTGTTCCCTGGAAAGTAAAGTCAATTCTTTCTTTCTCTAAACTACTATCCTTTTGTTTTTCTTCTTCTATCCCCCAGTCTTGTAGGGTATTAGTGTAGTCTGCAGAGAGTATCCCTTCCTATATAACATCTTGATAGTTTACCCCCAGATTCATTTTTCCCCTCAAAATAGATTTTTTTGGGGGTAGGTTTAAGATTTTGGAAATATACAAAACAGAGATTTGTAGAAGTTTCTGTTTTGCACTCCACCCTGTCACACCCACATCCTCAGGAAATAACTCAGAATGGACTATTTGCCTGAATTGGCTGAGCAAAGTGGGAAAAAGGGAAAAGGAAAGTGGGAAATTCAGGGAAAAAGCCTTTCTATTTCAACATCCCGTGGCAATGACAACACATTTCTTTACCTTTCAACTTGCTGTACAAGTTGTAAAGAACCTATATCGGTCATTTCAATTTGGCCATTCTCCTCTAGCAATGCATGTCAGCACATTTTTATTCATTTGTATTCTTTATCCCCACTGCTTAAAAAAATTTGTGTGCAAATTCTTTTAGCTCAACTGCTGAAAATTCAGATTAGTTGGCAGAAATGCTAAAATCTGGCAATTGCAATTCTGAGAGCGTAGTGGCAACATTTTAAGATCGTCCTATGGGTTTCGCAGTTCATTTTACAAAAGAGATTGCCTTAATCCAGGCTGTCTTTCCCGAGAAAAGTCCTGGATAGTCAATACTGATTCTTGCCCAAGGCTTCTTGGTCACTTCCCATAGGCATAGAATCATTTTTGGCAGGTTTGTGCTAAGTAGTGTAGCATATATTATCTTTACTTAACATTTTATTCAATATGAAAATCAATGAATAGGTTGGTAGATTACCACTTTTAGTCAATGCCTTCATGGAAATCAATTCCTGATCTAGCCTATGCAAAATGAACCACATACCAGGACGAGTTCTGTATGGGAGCAGATTTTCTAACATATGGGTGTGTAACTGCTTTTATTCGCCAAATGGTTTTTCTAGTAGATATCTTCCCCACACCAAGCTTGAGAATATTTTAGTATCTTCCTGAGATACCTGTGGGATATGTTCTAACACAACATTTTCAATGATGCAACACAATATAACTGGGGATGGTCAAGGTGATGACTCATAACATGAATATGAGTACTTATTATTGTTTTCCACATGTCAAAATAAATATTTGGTGCTAGATTTGGACATAAACCTTCAGTGCCAAATAGAGGAATTCATAATTAAGAGTAGTGCTACCCTTTGGGAAGAGTTTCTAAAGAGGCTTCTGATCCATACCAGTTGTAAAAGCACAGGTGTGAGGCACCTATAGGACTTGTTGCCCACGTTAACAGCAGAGACATCACTAAGATATACATATGTTCAGAGTGTGTATGATGTTATTCTTGAATAACTGATGTCTCGGGGCCATCTGGCATTTTGTGGCTAGGCGCTCCACCAATACCATATGGTGAAGTGTCGGGGCAGGAAGCTGTGGTTTATTTCATTGTGCTTTGCTAACAAAGACTTAGAAGTCACTAACTGCTTGATATTCCTAAAAGTGTCCTCAAGTTAGAGAGCCCACACTTAGACAATGAAATCATGAAAGGGTTGAGCAATGAATGGGTGTGTGTGTGCGTGTGTGTGAGTGTGTGTAGTGTATGGAGTCACCCTTGGGATATGTAAAGGCATGCTTTTGTTTCTGGAGCAAATAAATCATGGAGTGCTGTGACTGCTAGTTGTAAGAGTAAAGTAGCTCTAGCAGACAAACATTTTAAAAGCTTATGATTTTATTTTTTTTGTATTCTTTCTGCCTCAGACACATGGTGTGTAAAAATGAGGGCAGCCTCATGAATTCTGTCTCTGAATATGCCCAATATTAGTCCTGGAGTTAGGATTAGTCATCTAGGATCTCACAACTGGAATCCGAGATATGAAGGCTTTCATCAGAAGCACTGAAAGATTCCAGGGGAGGACACAGAATTTCCAAACTGCTTAACCTAGAATGCCTCTCAGTAGGTGTCAGTTGTTTGAGTATCTGCAGTAACATTTGTAATTATCAAAATCATTGCTACATTTGGGCCAGAACTTTAACAACATGTCATGCCATGTTTGTATTTATTTATTTTTGATTTTTTAAAGTGTTATCTTATTTTAATGGACAATTAACAAATGTTTATATTTATGGGATACAGTGTGATATTTTCATACATTGTGGAATGATCAAATTAGGTTCATTATCATATCTATCTGCAAGTATTTTTTATTTCTTTATGATAAGAATCCGCTTTTGTAGTTATTCTGAAATCTGCAATGCATTATTATTAGCTATAGTCATTGTGCTGTGCAATAGAACACCAGAACTTATTCTTCCTATCTGCCTAAAACTCTGTACCCATTGACCACTTTCCTCATCCACAACCCCCCTCTCCACTCCCACCCAGCTTCTGGTAACCACCATTCTACTCTCTGCTTCTACAACTTCTACTTTTTTAGACTCCACATAAGTGAGTTCATACTGTATTTGCTTCTCTATGCCTGGCTTATTTCATTTAACATAATGTCCTCTAGATTCATCCGTGTTGTCACAAATGGCAGAGTTTCTTTTTTTTACTTGATCATATGGTAACTCTATTTTTAGTTTTCTGAGGAATCTTGATACTGTTTCCCAAAATGACTGTACTTACTTATAATATGACCAACAGTGTATGTGTTTCATATCCTCACCAACACTTGTTAACTTTCATCTTTCTGATAATAGGCAATCTAACAGGTATGAGGTACATCTCATTATAGCTCTAATTTGCATTTTTTCTGATTAGAGATGTTGAGCATTAAAATATATATTTGCTGTCCATGTGTGTATCTTCTTTCAAAAATGTTGATTCAAGTCCTTCACTCATTTTAAAATAGTTGTTATTTTCTTGTTATTAGTTAATTTGAGTTCCTTGTATATTTTGGATATTGACTCCTTATCTGATGTATGATTTGCAAATATTTTCTCCCAAATTTTGGGTTTCTTCTTCACTCTGTTGTTTCCTTTGCTGTGAAGATTTTTAGTTTGATGCAATCTTATTTGTCTATTTTTGCATTTGGAGTTCTGTTCAAGAAATCACTGCTCAGAGCAATGTCATAGAGCTTTTCTTCTAGTAGTTTTATAGTTTTTGTTCTTACATTTTGAATTAATTATTGTAAAAGGGTGAGACAATAATCCATTTTTATTCTTCTTCACGTGGATATCTAGTTTTCCCAACACTATTACAGGGACTATCCTTTTTCCTCCTTGTGTTCTTAGCACCTTTGTTGAAAATCATTTGACTACAGATGGGTAGGTTTATTTCTAGCCCCACTATCATATTCCACTGATTGACGTGTTGGTTTTTATGCCTGCACTATACTGTTTTGATTACTATAGCTTTGTACTATATTTTGAAATCCAATAGTGTGATGCTGTAGCTAAACTTAGGTTCAGCTGCTTGTTGAAAACCAAACTTGAGACCAAAGGATTGTTGTAAAGAAAACAGGTTTATTTAAGAACTGGAAATCATGAAGAGACAACAACTAGCAAAAACCAT
>CAUYQG010183336.1:0-16983 GCA_963574415.1 Tarsius wallacei
GCCCGGCTAATTTTTTGATTTATTGTAGAGATGAGGTCTCGCTTGCCCAGGCGGGTCTCGAACCCGCGGGCTCAGGCAATCCACTCACCTCAGCCTCCCAAAGGCGCGGGATTACAGGCTGAGCCACCGAGCCTGGCTTAAAAAAAGTCTTAATGTGGCCAAGAATCATGCATTTCCCTGAACTACCTAGGGAGTTGGGACAAAAAAGATGGCTTGGTTTCATTTGTTGGATGGCTTCATTTGCTGGGTGGGTTCATGGTTTGGATTTGGTTTCATGTGTTGAAGAGGAGGCTATTTTCCTTGGGAGCCTTCAGTCTTCTTCCCATTCCAGGATCCTGAACCTGAAATACTGAAATCACTTTTCCCTCCTTCCACCTCCTACTTTCTCTTCTTTTTGTTCCTTTTTTCTCTTCCCAGCGCCTCATGTTGCCATTAGAGTTAGAGGCATGAGAATTGAAGATGCTGTCAAGGCTGGGAGACAGATGGTGTTTCCTTTTTTCCTTAGCTCAAGGCTTGATGAGAACATGGAAATAAAATCAGAATGATCTTTTTAATTTTTATTTTAAATTCTTATACTCCTCCAAGGTTCATGCAGACCAGAGAGAGTTGGTCCCTAATTCCTTGGACCTGAGACCACCCCTCTTCTTCTCACTCCCTGCTCCATCTCCTGCCCTTGTGAGCTGCGTGCACACAAATGGACATCCAAGCTCCATCCACTCCCTCTCCCAGGAGCTTGAGCTCAGGAGTTTGAAACCAGTCCGGGCAACATAGCCCAGGATGGAGTGCAGTGGCACGATCATGGCTCACTGAAGTCTCCAACTCCTGGGCTCAGGCAACCCTTCTGCTTTAGTGGAGGCAGTTCCAGAGTAGCAGGCACTACAGGCGTGCACCACCATGCCTAGCTAAATTTTTAATTTTTTGTAGAGATGAAGTCTTGCTGTGCTGCCTAGGCTGGTCTTGAACTCCTGGGTTCAAGCAATCCTCCCACCTTGGCCTCCCAAAGTGCTGGAATTACAGGCATGAGCCACTGTACCTGGCTTTACCCTCCTGTAAAGTACAACTGGGATCTTGAGAGTAAGAAATAATGGTATTGGCAAGAATATGGATGGTGTTGATAGTGTCAGAGTGACAGGAGCATTTAAAGTTTTGCATTTAAGAGTCGGGGATGATGAGCTGGGCAGCTGTTTCTTCAGACCTGGGCAAGAGGGACACCTGCCCTTGAGACTTAGAGAGCCCCATCTGGCCTCCTCCAGTTGCTCCCCTCACCACAGGGCAAGAGGCAAAGGAGCCAAGGTGATGTGCCCGCCTGGAGCTCATACCCCCCTTCTGGACCTACACCATCCAATATGGTAGTCACATGTGGCTATTTATATTTTCAAAATTGAAATAAATTTCAGTTCCTCAGGCATACTAGCCACATTGCAGATGCTCTGTAACTACATGTGGTTAGTGGCTACTGCATTGGACAGTTCTGATATTCCAGAACTTTTCTATCATCACAGAAAGATCTATTGGACAGTGCTGTGACTCTGCTCCAGGACCCTGGAATTCTTGGACCACTGGTCCTGAGTCTGTTTTCAGGGCCTGTGCAGTCCTCTTTTCTGGGTCTGTCTTCCTAAAGGTGGACTGCCCTGCTGATAGACCCACCCCTGGGCCTGGGAGGTAGCTGAGGGGAGTCTATTTATGGGGAATAAGGGAGGGGGAGTGGATGGAGCTTGGATGTCCATTTGTGTGCATGCAGCTCACGAGGGCAGGAGATGGAGCAGGGAGTGAGAAGAGGAGGGATGGTCTCAGATCCAAGGAGTTAGGGACTAGCTCCCCCTGGTCTGCATGAACCTCGGAGGAGTTTAAGAATTTAAATCCAGGTCTGGGGACCATGGCTCATGCCTCCAATCCCAGCACTTCGGGAGGTGGAGGCGGAGGATTACTTGAGTCCAGGAGTTTGAGACTAGTCTGGACAACATAGCAAGACCTCTTCTCTACAAAAACTAAAAATTAGCCAGATGTGGTGGCATGTGCCTGTAGTCCCAGTTATTTAGGAGGCTGAGGTAGAAGGATCACCTGAGCCCAGGAGGTCAAGGCTGCAGGCCTGGCATGGGCCCTGTAGGTCTACAAGGACATGAAACTTTTCTTCTCGCATTCAGTTTGGTTGGGATTCCCGCACATTTGACCAAGGAAGGACTGCATGAGGAAGAAGCCTTTCATTACTTCTGCCAGACTTTTATGATGATATATTTTTCAAGGCAGGATTATAGAATATCTTTTACCTATCATTTTGTTTTCTTGATTTACAAAGTTTAAATCAGGCATGCCTAACCCACGGCCCACAGGCCACAGGCAATCCAGGACAGCTAATAATGCAGTCACTCAAAATTCTTTAACATCATGTGTTTTTTAGCATTTATTTTCTTTGTGACCCCACGTAGTTGCATTTTGGAAGTTCATAATCACGCCTTATTCATGACATCGCTTTTTTGCAGCATGTTTGTGAGCAGTTGTTTTCAGTTATGAAACACACGAAGAACAAAATTCAAACAAACATTTCTGATGAGCACCTTGAGAACTCTCTAAGAATTGTGACCACTTCCATTGAACCGGATGTTAATAGATTTGTTTTACAAAAACAAAGTCAAATTTCCCACTAGTTTTATATTGTTCTCATTTTTCTAAGCTTTATAATCAAAATATTTCTTTAAAAAGAAGTCTTATTATGTATATACACTAACTCTATTATATAATTTATGTGCTGTCCAAGACAACTCCTCTTTACTTGATGCAGCCCAGGAAAGCCAAAAGGTTGAAACCCCCTGATCTAGATCCTGGTTTAAATATCTAGATATGTGGTAGGTGGGTCACCTTTGGTAATTTTGCCCTCGGCCTTGCAAGGTAGGGCCAGGCCTGAACTTTGTAAGTACATGTGGATGAGATTTTAAATTTATAAAGGACAGACTTCAAAAAAATTTGTTCAAGAGAAAAAAGCAAAGTTTCATAGTTAAGAACATCTGTAAACATAGAACCAGATCTCTTCCTGTCTTGAATTTCATCAGTGTTAATGCTGGTTGGTGCCCACTGAGAAAATTATTGACAACCACAGAGTGGTAGTGATTATTCAGGAGAATAGCCAGGCATGTGTCATGTGTCTGTAGCTCAGCTACTTGGGAGGCTGAGGTAGGAAGATCGCCTAAGCCCAGAAATTAGAGTCCAGCTTGGTCAACATAGCAAGACTTATCTATAAAAAACAAAATTAAAAAATATTTTTTTAAAACAGAATAAAGCATTCTTTCTTAAATATTTATGTTTAGACAAAGCACAGTCTGCTCCATTAGATACTTTTTTTTTAATTAAAAAATTGTTAGGGCTGGCATGGTGCCTCATACCTGCAATCCCAGCACTTTGGGAGGCCAAGGTGAGAGAATTGTTTGAGCCTAGTAGTTTGAGACCAGCCTGGGCAACATAGCAAGATCTTGTCTCTACAAAAAATTTAAAAAATTAGCTGGGTGTGGTGGTGCATGGCTATAATCCCAGTTACTCAGGAGGTTGAGCAGGAGGATTGCTTGAGCTTGGGAGGCCAAGGCTATGGTGAGCTGGGATCATGCCACTGCACTCCAGCCTAGGCAACAGAGTGAGACCTCAACTCAAAAAAAGAAGAAAAAAAAGTTGTTTATAGGCATTTGCTAATGTGTGTGTGTGTATCCACATATATGTAGAACAGACTTTTAAAACATTTGACAAATGTGATTTGAGGTACAAATAATCACATTGAATATCTAATTTTGTTGGACATTTCATTAAAATTTGATTCATGTTTTAGTTGGAATATTTTATGATTCAAGCCTTGAATCAGAAAACAAGTGAAAAAATGAAGAAAAGAAAAATGAGCAGCTCGTTTCATGGACTTAGACCACCTCAACTTGAGCAACCAGGTACATTTGTGAGCCCAAGTGTCCTGAGGACTGCAACTTAGTTTTAATTACTTCAGCTGTGCATGTATGTGTCTGTGTGTGTGTGTGTGTCTGTCTAGAGATAAGGCAAAAATGACAAAATGTTAATAATTGCAGGATCCAAGTATAAGATACATGTGTTCATTGTATCATTCTTTCAATTTTTTTAGCATTTGAAAATGTTCTTAATACAAGGTTGGGGAAAATAAAGTTAAAAGCAAATACATAAATTATATTAACTGTTACCAGAATTTTCGGCATAATTCTGTGGTAGGAATGGTAGCATAGTACTATATTAGATCAACTTGTTTGGGGCATTGTTTTAAAAGTTGGCACTTGAAAAATATTTGTTGAAAGAATTAATATAAATAGGAGGACATTTCCAGGTTTTTTAAAAAGTGTGGATATAAAGCCAGGCATGGTGGTGTGCGCCTATTGTTCCAGCTACTCTGGGAAGCTGAGGTGGGAGGGTCCCTTGAGCCCAGGAGTTATAGTTCAGCCTCGGCAACATAGTGAGGCCCTCAGCTCTAACAAAAAATGCAGACATATAGATCATAAATGATACGCACTCAGCTTTGAATTTCCTGGTGTGCTCAATGAAAGGGGAGACACCGTCTGTTACATAGCAAACCTTGGGGCCTTCTAATCTTCCTAGATTAGAAGATAAGTGACAAATGACCCAATAAGTAATGTAGATAGTTCTTAGTTCTTACTGATCAAGATGAAAAAATATACCAGTTCCTCTGAGAAAGAAAACATTTTCATGTCATTTAGCACTAAGAAATTTCTCATGTGGGTCTTCATGTGGGGGCACTAGGTGAATAGTGGACGGGCCTTCAAAAGTGTCCCTTCAGCAAATGCAGGCTCAACTGTCACACTATTTCTGAGAGCTGTAGAAAGAACACCAAACATAACCCAGGGGTCCAGGACAATGAAATCTGGCTACACATTTGTTCTGAGGCTGATTTGTTCCAAGGACAGATCTTGGGCTCGGGGACACATGGCGTTTAAGGTTCTGTGAAGGAACCACAGGCAGTGGAAAGGAGGGTGGTCTGGGGGATAGCGCAGAGAGAGACTGGCCCCCAAAGGACCCTGTTATTGTCTGTTTTATAGACTGCGGTTTGCTTTGTAACAAAGGATTTTCATTGCTAGAGGAGTTTGAATTCCACCTATTTAGATGACTTAGACCACTTTCCTCAGCTTATCTGGATAAAAATGAGACAGCAGATGTTTTCCAGTTAGGGTCTGTGGTGAAGGCCTGGTGTGTGGGTTTCCTTGAGTTGATTAAAGGCTTCATTCTCTTTTCTGGTGATCAAACTAGTAGGTGGAAGTTTACACCCTCTTTTGGGAACAAGGGAGCTTAGTCGACACCTTTGTGAGGTGTGCTGAGTGGAAAGGGCTGGTTCTGGGTACATATTGTTTTATAGGGAGAAAAAAAATACTAGTTTTAGGAGCCAAATAAAATGGTTGATATGGTTTCAAACGATAGAGTCCAAGATTCTAAGCCTTGACTTTGAAAAGTTGCAGAATTGTAATAGCTTAGTCCTATACCTCCACTTCTGGTCCCAGGAGGGAAAGTACTTCAGATGTGAGGGTGGGTTCTTCACAACTTCTTTAATATTCCTTAAATTTTTAAGTCAAAGGTGTATGCAAAGACTAATGACTACAAAAAATTATAAGGACCAGTATTTGGCTGGGCTCGGTGGCTCAGCCTATAATCCCAGCACTTTGGGAGACTGAGACGAGTGAATTGTCTGAGCCCATGGGTTCGAGACCAGCCCAGACAACTTGGCGAGAATTCATCTCTACAATAAATAAATTTTTAAAAAATTAGCCCGGCATGGCAGCCTGCACCTGTGGTTCCAGCTACTTGGAAGGCTGAGGCTGAAGGATCGCCAGAGCCCAGCAGGTTGATGCTGGGGTGGTTGTGAGCATGCGTGCCACTGCACTCCAGCCTGGGCGAAGGAGTGAGACTCCAACTCAAAAAAAAAAAAAAAAAAAAGATCAGTATTTGGAGGAATATTTTGTTTAGGGAGACACAAATAATGAGAAATGTTGTTTTATTACTCCTTATGTCATTAGTAGGTTTTTTGTTTGCACTATAAAACATAAATGCAGTATTCATGTGTGTCTGTGTTATAAAAGGCTGTAATTCCTGAATAACTAGTTTATAATGCTTATAGATTATGTTAAGCTATGTTGCTGTTTTGGTAGGCCAAAATTTGTCAAATATTGGCAATTTCCTATGGTTCAACCTAACATTTTAAAATATTGTGTTGTTGTATTTAAAGTAAACCAGAAACGATTGCATCTATAGATCTAAAGAGGTGTTTATTATTTTTATTTTCCTTTTTGAAACAGAAAAAATGCCTGTCTTAAAGGCTGAAGCATCACATTATAACTCTGACTTAAATAACTTGCTGTTCTGCTGCCAGTGTGTGGACGTGGTGTTTTACAATCCGGATTTAAAGGAGGTGATAGAGGCCCACAAGATCGTTCTCTGTGCTGTAAGCCATGTTTTCATGCTGCTTTTCAATGTGAAGAGTCCTACTGACATCCAGGATTCCAGTATCGTCCGAACTACCCAAGATCTCTTTGCCATAAACAGAGATCCCGTGTTTCCAGGTGCTGGCCAGGAGTCTCCAGGCAACCCACCGTTGCGAGTCATTGTCAAAGATGCCCTCTTCTGTTCTTGTTTATCAGACATCCTCCGCTTCATTTACTCAGGTATCTTGTCAGATAGTTCTGGTCACTTATGCCCTCTTATGCTTTTGGTTCATTTTTCATTTATCTTTTTCCTATCATCTGAGGTGAAGGAAATAGTGTTTGGTTTATACGAGAAGGGTGCCCAACAAACTGGAGTTTATTTATAAGACAATGGTATTTATTCTTACATGTTTAAACTTCAGTCACCTTCAAAGTATTCTCTGTTTGATGCAAGACACCTATCAAGAGACTTTTTCCAGTGCTCAAAACAGTTTTTGAACTTGTCAATATTGATGTCTTTTAGTGCTTCTGCCATTTTTGTTTCACCTCTTTCACATCAGCAAAACGTTTCCTTTTGAGGACTTTTTTCATCTGAGGAAACAAAAAAAGTCACTCTGGGTGAGATCAAGTGAACAGGGAAGGCGAAGCATGTTTTTGGTCAAAAACTGCTGAACACTCAGTGCAGTGTGGGCAGATGCGTTGTCATGGTAGAAGAGCTTATCACCTGTTTGCCACAATTCAGGATGTTTCTTCTGCAAATTATGACACAGTTTTCTCAAAACTTCCAAATAGCCGGGTGCAGTGGCTCACACCTGTAATCCCAGCACTTTGGGAGGCTGAGGTGGGAGGATTGCTTGAGCCCAGGAGTTTGAGACCAACCTGGGCAGATTAGCGAGACCTTATCTCTTCAAAAAATAAAAAAATTAACTGGCTGTGATCAAAAGAAAGACAAACAAAAAAACTTCCAGATAAGAACTTTGGTTGACCATTTGATTTGGAGGAACAAATTCCAAGTGTACTACAAGGGGCCTGCCCTCCAAAAGATAATTTCTTTTTTTGGGGGGGTGTCCTCCTTTGTATATAGGAATTGGTCCAAGTTTTCCAATCTTCATTACAAATGTACTTGCCTTTTTTTTCACCCACCAGTTTTGTTTTATTGTAAATAGACATCACATAAAATTTACCAACTTGACTATGTTTAGGTGCACAGCTCTACGGTATTAAATACATTCATGATGTTATGCAACCTTCACCACCATCCATCTCCATAACTCTTTCATCTTGTAAAACTGAAACTCTTTGCCTATTAAACAATAACTCCCCATTACCCTCCTACCAATCCCGTGCAACCACACCATTCTATTTTCTAGAATTTTGACTACCCTAAGTGCCTCACATAGGTAGAACCTACGTATTTTCTTTTTTTGTGACTGGCTTATTTTACTCAACATGATGTCTTCAAGGTTCATCCAGGTTGTAGCAAATGTCAGAATTTCATTCCTTTTTAGGGGCTGCTGATAATATTCTATTGTATGTATATACCACTTTTTTAATCCATTCATTCATAGATGAACACTGGATTGCTTCCACTGTCTTAGCTTTCATGAGTAATGATACTATGAACAGGAGTGTACAAATATGTCTTTGGAGACTCTGCTTTTAATTCTTTTGCATATATACTCAGAAGTGAAAATACTGGGTCTTATGCTAATTCTATTTTTAAAAGTTTTTTTTTTAAATTTTGAGTCTGAGTCTCATTCTGTCATCCAGGCTGGAGCACAGTGTCACAATCACAGCTCACCATAGCCTCGGCCTCCTGGGCTCAGGCGATCCTTCCACCTCAGCCTCCTGAGTAGCTGAGACTACAGGTGCGTGCCACAATACCTGGCTAATTTTTTTAAAATTTTTTGTAGAGATTAAGTCTTGCTATGTTGCTCAGGCTGGTCTTGAACTCCTGGGCTCAAGCTATCCTCCTGCCTTGGCCTCCCAAATTGCTGCGATTATAGGCGTGAACCACTATAATTAGTGAGCCACTAGTCCAATTTTCAAAAAAAAAAAATTTTAAGGAGCTGCCATACTGTGTTCCATAGTGGTTATATGATTTTACCTTATTATAGTGGTCAAAGGTTCTAATTTGTCCACATCCTTGCTAACACTTCTTATTTTCTGAATTTTTTTTTATGGTAGCCATCTTATTGGGTGTGAGGTGGTATCTAATTATAGTTTTGATTTACATTTCCCTAATACTTAGTGACTTAGTGATTTTGAGCATTTTTTCATATGTTTATTACACTTACCTTGGTTTTGATCTACTTGTAAAAACAATAATCCACTGAGCAGGTATGTTAATATTTTATATTTTTAAAAGTTATCCAAAATATGAAATATAAGAACTTATTGTCCAGCTGAATTAAATAAATAAAATTTTCCTAGAGTATATGAGATTTAGCGTCTATACCTTAAAACCTAGCTATTTACTCTTGGGTTTGACTTAGATTTGGAGGAAGTCAGGGAGAGAATTGCATTCCATTTTGGAACTGGCAGTCAGTATCTAACATTAGTTGAGGTCAGATCAGGTTTGGCTGTGACTCTTACATGTTACTTTTTCCGCCTTACTGTGCCCTTTCTTTTTAAGATTTAGTTTATTAATTATTTTTTCTTCTTTTCCTTTTAAAAACTCAGTAGCAACTATATTTTAAAGAACAGAAGTTCTGAGTCCTTTTAGTAAATGAATTGAAGGTCTCACATCTAAGTGTCCCTTATAAGAATGGAAAAGAATTTATGTTAAATGATTTTTAAAGTAAGCATCTAAATATACTTTTTCTGAGAAGTCTTCTTTAATTGTTTTTCCAGCTTAGAATTATGTGCTGATGAGATACTAGGCTAAGGTCACTCCTTCTCTGGAATGTGTCTGGAGAAATACTTATAATCTACTTTTAGGTTTCAGATAATGCCTAATTGGGAACAGATAAGAAGTGTATTGAGGTTTGCAAACAAAACAAGTATCATTTCATATAGATAAGAACATTTGGGTAGCCATCATTAAATGGTTGATGTTAAAAATAAAATACTACTTTTTTAAGTTGGGTTGTGGTTATGTAATTGTTTAAGTTAAGGTCAGGTGTCGTGGCTCACACCTATAATCCCAGCACTTTGGGAGGTCAAAGCAGGAGATCAAGACCAGCCTGAGCAACATAGTGAGGCCTCGTCTCTATACCAAAAAAAAGTCAAAAAGTAAGCTGGCTATGGTGGCGTGCGCCTGTAGTCCCAGCTACTCAGGAGGTTGAAGCAGGAGTAGCATCTGAATCCAGGAGGTCAAGGCTGCAGTGAGTCATGATTATGCCACTGCACTCCAGCCTGAGTGACAGAGTGAGACCTTGACTCAAAAAATGAAAATTGAATTATAGTTTTGAAAAGTATAGTTGCAGCATGCAGATTAATGTGGAGATATATATGTGGGGGCAGAGCGTGGTGGTAGATCAGTGAATGTTGGCTTGGCAAAGGCAAATAATCACTTATACAGTACATACCCAGCATGCTGCCTTCAGTGGTTTCTCTGTAAGTTTCAGTTGAATCAAGGGGGTGGGTTCTAGTACCTGGAAGTTACCATATGAGTAAGCCAGACTAGTTAAAGATCTCATTTAGTGCCACAGATTTTGATGTTTAAAATTAGAATCTGATGGTTCAGAACTTAAGTCCAATTTTGAAAAACTAAAATGTTTATATGTTAAAAGAAAAAAATTGTTTTAATGATATGTTTAAGGAACAGTGAAAGATATGTTTGACTTTTCTGTTTTATAATTTTTCTGTTGAAATTATAAGAATTATTCAGCAAGTTTCCTACAGTTCCCATTGCTTTCTTTCAAAGGCACACGAGCACTCTGGAGCCAGTTATATCCTTTTCAGTTTGGTAGCAGTAAAATAGCCCAATATATCTCCAGTGACAGGGCCTGCCTAGCTTTCTCCCAGGGAGTGACTTTTTTAAATTACAAAATCAATACAAGTGGGAAAAAGGGAAAGAAAAGAAAAAGTTCTCAAAGCCCAGGTCCCTCCCCCAGAGTAATTTACCTGTTGTAAGTTTTTTATGTATTCACTCTGATGCTGTTTGAAAGGGTTAATGTAATCTACTGGGGAAATGTGCATGAATGAAAATGTAATCCTGGGTCCCTGCTGTTTCCCGGGGATTGTGGCAGGGGCATGGAGTGGGAGTGATGACTTGTGGGAGATAGGCGGGCCAAGGCCTGTGGAAGCTGCCCCTGCTGTTCTCAGAGCCTGAGCTGGAGCTTTAAAGAAAGCTCATCTCCAGTGATGGAGGGAGGAAGGCACAGAGCAGGAAGACAGCAGTCCAGTCGAGGGGCCTGTATTAGTCTGTTTTGCATTGCTATAAAGAAACATCTGTGGCCGGGCTATTTATAAAAAAAAAGAGGTTTATTTTGGCTCATGCCTCTGCAGGCTGTACAGGAAGCATAGTGCCAGCATCTGTTCCTGGCGAGGCCTCAGGAAGCGTCTGGTCATGGAGGAAGCGGGGAAGAGTGGAAGGTGTGCCACAGGGCGAGAGCAGGAGCAAGAGAGAGACAAGTGGGAGCTCCCAGACTCTTTTTAACAACCAGCTCTTTTTTTAAAAAAAATTTATTTTAGCATTGTAGGGGTACAAGTGAGGATTTCCTATATAAGTTTAAGTTGCACAAAGGTGAAGTGTGGGCTTCTAGCTGGCCCTCTCTCCCCCGATAGTGAACCAGGTACCCCATGTGTTGCCACGCACCCCCCTCCTTCCTTCCTCCCTCCACCCCCTGGCAGTGTCCAGAGACTGCCAGTCCTGCCCGTGAGCTCCTTTGACCAGTGATCAGGGCCTGCTTATGAGTGAGAACATGCGGTATTCATTTCTTTGTTTCTGTAACAACCAGATCCCATGTGAGTTAATAGAGCAAGGACTCACTCATACCACAAGAACAGTGTCAAGACATCCATGAAGGACCCACCCCCATGACCCAAACACCTCTCACTAGGCCTCACCTTCAACACTGGGGATCATACTTCAACATGAGATTTGGAGGGGACAATCATCCAAACTATATCAAGTTCCCATCACTGTAGCGATCACCCTCAGGAAGGCCAGTATTCAGACAATGGACAACGGGTAGCCCTGCTATTGGCCCTCACCATCTAGGCCAGTGCTTCTTGAGTCTTTTTTTTTTTTTCAGTTGGAGTCTCACTGTATCGCTCAGTGGAAAAAAAGGGAGTCTCACTGTATTGCCCATGGCCACTCCAGCATCAATCTGCTGACTCCGGCAATTCTTCCGCCTCAGCCTTCCAAGTAGCCAAAACTACAGGCACACACCACCGTGCCGGGCTAATTTTTGATTTATTGTAGCCAAGTTGCCCGGGCTGGGCTCGAACCTGTGGGCTCTGGTAATCCACTTGCATTGGCCTCCCAAAGTGCTGAGATTACAGGCTGAGCCACCTAGCCCGGCTGCTTCTTTAGACTTTGAGGATTTTGTTATGTGGAGATTCTGATTCAGGAGGCTTGGCATGGGGCAGGAGATTCTGCACTTGGGAGTCTTCCAGGTGGTGCTGAATCCATGGAGCACCAGAAACAGCGGAGCACCTGCTCTCGGAAGATCTGGGAACCAACCACAGCTAGCAAGTAAGGGCCTAGGAGTCAACGCAGAGGCCTAGGAGGGGAGCCCAGTTATCAGCTTAGCGCACAGAGTTAAAATGGGGTGAGCTGCAAGGCTGACAGATGGGGAGCTCTTTGGAGCTGGGGCTCTCGGTGCCCTATGGTGGCCCCTGCTGAAGTGGTGGAAGGGATGGATGCTTAGGGGTAGGTGGCAACTAAGTGAGCCTGGGACAGGGATTTGAGGGTAGATGGCATGCTGGTGTGGAGAGCTTGCTGAGCTGCAGGTCTTTAACCAGCTTGCTGCACTGGCTTCTTATCCTGATACTGAACAGCCCCGTTTCTGCTCTGATCTCTCATTGTATGTCATGGCCAAGGCCAGAGGTGTGCTGTCAGGTGTGAGCAGGGGCATACGACGTTGACCTGGGCTGCAGAGAGGACCCAGTGCTGGTCGAGGAGAAGGGAAAGAACTGGTTCTGCGGGTACCTGTTTGTTATTCTTTAATTATTTACAGATTCTGACCTCTGGTTCAAGCAAAAGTTATGTTTAAGTTACGTTTTTAAAAGATCCCAAAGCTGTGCCAGGCGTGGTGGCTCTCACCTGTAATCCCACACTTTGGGAGGTAGAGGCGAGAGGGTTGTCCGAGTCCAGGGGTTCAAGACCAGCTTGGGCAACTTGGCGAGACCTCGTCTCTATAATAAAAAAAACTAGCCAGACGTGGTGGCACACACCTGTAGTTCCAGCTGCTTGGAAGGCTGAGGTGGAAGGATCTCCTGAGCCCAGCAGGTCGAGGCTGCAGTGAGCATGCCACTGTACTCCAGCCTGGGCAACAGAGTGAGACTCCAACTAAAAAGAAAAAAAATTCCCAGAGCTGTGTTTGCACAGAAAAGACAGTTCTGAAAAAATGCAGAAAATTTGTTAAGAGGAAAAAAAAAAACCACCCAAATTCCATTATCAAAAGAAAATGTCTAAATATGTATTGAAATTTTGTTTTATCTTCTAGTTTTATATATGAAGTTACTGGATTTTTTTAAAAGTATTTTTTATTAAATCAAACAAACGTGTTAAACTACATTTTTCTCAGAGACTACAGTAAAAGGAGCCAGGCATTTTAAAACCTTGAATGGAACACAAGTTTTAAGACACAATTATGCAATGGTTTCTTCACGATAGCACTGTGACCTATCCTTGGGTAAAGCTAGAGAAGATTGGAGACAGGGGCTGTTTGTTTGGCGGGGCTGTTGGTGATGCAGGGGTTGGACTCCATGATATGACTTGCTCAGGAATATTTGCCCTGAGCAAACATGGGTTTGAAAATCATAGTAAACGTATCTCCTGAAATCCCTCTTTTTAAAAATAAACCAATTTACAAAGAATGTCTTAATTCTTTTCAAATAATATACTTATTTTAACCTTTAGGAACTTGAAATTTTGCACATATTGTGTCACCATGGGCATTTGATACATTAGGAGGGGCCAACTGACTAGTCCTGTGAACTTTTTATAGCTGTATATACGATTTCGGTTTATTTTCCTATTTGAATTTGTAAGGCCATTGACACAAAACATATCTGCATATGTTGTTATTATTATTATTATTATTATTTTTTGCGTCAGGGTCTCACCCTGTTGCCCAGCCTAATGTGCAGTGGCACAGTCATGGCTCACCACAGCCTCAACCTCCTGGATTCAGGCAATCCTTCCACCTCAGCCTCCTGAGTAGCAGAGACTACAGGAACAACCCCCATGCCTGCCTAATTTTTTAATTTTTGTAGAGAAGAAGTCTCTGTATGTTGCCGAGGCTGCTCTAGAAACCCTGGGCTTAGGCAATTCTCCTGCCTCAGCCTCCCAAAGTGCTGGGAGATGTGGACCACCATGTCTGGCCTATATACTAATTTTTTATTGGATAACAACAAACACTGCATAATGTATAAGCACTTAATGACTAACCGTAAAGAAGAAAGAGTAATCTGAAAAGACCAGCAGTTTCCTGGTCTGCAGGGAGTAATCCTTACATGGCATACAATTGTAACATTCTTATAATACTTGATACAGTCTTATGCTTGCAAATTCCTGAGTCATATGATCTTAGATGACTAGGAACTGAAATATGTGTAACAGTTTCAAGAATTTAGCTTTGAGCGCTTCCTGTCACAGATGGCCCTTGGAATTTCACATCACTTACTGAAATGCCGACAAAGTAGATGAATGTATGGGAAGAACTCTCATCTTCAGCTTGCTAGCTTTCTCCGGTTCTTGGAATTCTCGTGGCACCTCCCTTTCTGCATTGCTTAAAAACACAGCCTAGCATCCACGAGTCTATCATGCTCTCTAAACATCTAAGTAAATTAACTAAGTGCTGTAAGAAGTTATCTAGGGAAAATTCCAGTAAATAATGGAAGACAAGTTCTGGAGATCTGTGGTACGATATCTTGCCTATTGTTAACAGATAGTGTACTATGTACATAAACATTTAAGAGAGTAGATCTCCTGTTAAATGTTTCTTAACACACACACCCACACACAGAAAATCCCAGCCTAATGATTTTTGCTTGGTTAGGACCTAAAGGTGTTAAAAGATGATTTGTTAGCGTTTGTAATTATGAAAACAGCCCAGTTATTAGAGTGCTGGTAAGAGTTCCTGTTACTTTCATTTTGAGTCATTAGTTCTTTCTGTGTCCTCAGAGCAGTGACCAGTGGGGATTTGCCTGTTACCGGGTCTGTATATTTAGTTTATTTGATACTTGCTTTCAGATAATCTTCTAAACAGAGATATTGTGTAGATGTTCTTTAGTTAATATGAGTTCACTAGTATAACTTAATGTAACTTTTACTTAAATATAACATAATGTGTTACGTTAAAAGAGAACACAGAGACAGTATCTGTTCTTCTTTAGCTTGCATGAGTGTAGACAATCAAAAATACCTATACCTACCGTTTCTTAAATACCACTCACCCTAGATTTTGATAACAGGTGAAGTTTCTAAAGGAAGACCAGTGGTCACTGGTAGTACACAGTGCATGTTAGAGTTTCCTAGGAGGCTTTTAAAACATTGGTGTCAGGGTCCCAAACCCAAAATTTTAATTTACTTGATCTGGGAATGAGACGCTCTCTGATGGTATCTTATAAAAGATTTCCAGGTAAACATGATGCACAGCTAGGGTTGAGAATCACTGTCGTAGAGGAAATGTTCTTGATCTGAGATCCATTGGCTTCTTATACTCTGACTTTTTTTTTTTTTTTTTTTTTTAGCTGAGGTCTTACTCTTTTACCCTGACAGGAGTGCAGTGGCAAGATCATGGCTAATCGCAGCCTTGACCTCCTGGGCTCAGGCGATCCTCCCACTTCAGCCTCCCAAGTAACTAGGACAACAGGCCCATGCTACCACACCCAGCTATTTTTTAAATTTTTGGTATCAGCTGGGCTCGTTGGCTTAGCCTGTAATCCCGCGCTTGGGGAGGCTGAGGTGAGTGGATTGCCTGAGCCTGCAGGTTCGAGACCCGCCTGGGCAACTTGGCGAGACCTCATCTCTACAATAAATCAAAAAATCAGCTGGGCGTGGTAGCACATGCCTGTAATTCCGGCTACTCGGAATGCTGAGGTGGAAGGATTGCCGGAGCCCAGCAGGTCGAGGCTGCAGTGGCCGGGAGCAACCACTGCACTCCAGTCTGGGCGACAGAGTGAGACTCCAACTCAAAAAAAAATAAATAAATAAATAAAAAATAAATAAATTTTTGGTAACTATGAAGTCTCACTCTGTTGTCCAGGCCGGTCTCAAATTCCTGGACTCAAGCAGTCCTCCTGCCTCAGCCTCCTAAAATGC
Source organism: Tarsius wallacei (assembly GCA_963574415.1). Classification (NCBI taxonomy): domain Eukaryota; kingdom Metazoa; phylum Chordata; class Mammalia; order Primates; family Tarsiidae; genus Tarsius; species Tarsius wallacei. The sequence continues at coordinate 15,868 of CAUYQG010183336.1, forward strand.
TGGTATTACAGGCGTGAGCCACTGCTCCCGGCTACTCTGACATTTTTATGCAGACTATAATGTGTATGTGCATGTGACATTTTCTGAAGTGATAAACCAAAGAACTTACCAGATTGTGAAAAGAATATGTGACCCGAAAGTTAAAAAGTATTTGTGCAGAAAGAAAACCAAAAAGCATAGAGTTCTAGACTGTAAGCCTTTGGGAACTGTAGGGGGAAGGGGTGCTAACAGTGAAGGCAAAAAAGGAGCTATGAATGGGAGAAAGCTTTTTGTGTGGGAGCCGGTGCCAGCCCATGACAGCCTGACTGTGTTTATCATTCCCAATTCCATGTTCCATGATGTCATGTTGGTAGCTTGGATTGGGCCATGGAGGGAGTATTCACATCACAGAAAAGGTAAATACTACATATCAGGGGTGCCCCATGCGGCAGGGCTCAGCTGGAAAGAGCCCTGTGTCTGACCTACCACCTGATTTGGCTCCACTTATTACAAAGTAGCTGCAATTGCGTGATCCCATTGGTTCAACAAATGTTTATTATGTGCCCTCCTCATTCCCCAGTATCCATGAAGGCATCTGGCAGAGGGCTGGATAGAGCAAATGAGGCATCAGAAGAAGCAGGTTAGGAGTAAATAGAAAAGGATCTCCAACTGCCCAGAGAGGTGAAATGACTTGCTAGAAATCACATCAGATGTGGGACTCCATCCTGGGTCTCCTGCCATAACCACACACTCTATACTTTCTGTAATATAAATATATATACTTATTATTATTAGTATTATTATTTTGAGTTGGAATCTCACTCTGTTGCCCAAGCTGGAGTGCAGTGGCACACTCATGGCCACCCCAGCATCGACCTGCTGGGCTCCGGTGATCCTTCTGCCTCAGCCTTCCAAGTAGCTGTAACTACCATCCTCTGCTAATTTTTTGATCTATTGTAGAGATGAGGTCTCACCAAGTTGCCCAGGCTGGTCTCGAACCCATGGGCTCAGGCAATCCACTTGCCTAGGCCTCCCAAAGTGCTGGGATTACAGGCTTAAGCCACCACGCCCGGCCTCTGAATTATATTTTTATGAGTTAGGACTTTCCGTAAGTTGTGGGATGGATGAGGGTAATCT
>CAUYQG010183341.1:0-11466 GCA_963574415.1 Tarsius wallacei
AGGCCTGTTCCTCAAAGCACAGGCATCGGACTTCCAGCAAGATGGCGAAGGAGTAGGTTGATCCGTAAGACTCTCTGGGAAAGGGAGTGACCATAGGGACTCTTGCTCTCCCCTGGTGCCTCCTGCCCCCGCCACTGCCAGTCTGCTCTTTGACCAGTTGCACAAGTCTGAAGGCTGCCAGAAAACGGCCCCTCACACAGCTCTGTTTGCTGCTGCAACTGCCACCACCACCACTGCCACTGCTGCCACCACTGGCCACATTGGCCTGTGGGCTGGAGGCCCTCGGTTCCACGCACTGTACTGCTGGCTCAGCCGCCACCGCTGCTGCTCCCTCCCACAGTCACTGCCCTGCCCGGGTTGGCTCAAGATTCCTGGCCATGGAGTTCTTTTCACGCACCACACTGCTGAAGAGGCCGCCACTGCCGCTGTTCCTTCCTTCAGTTGCTCCCTCCCTCTGCCCAAGGCAGCCCCCAATTCCCAGCCCAGGGAGCTCCGGGCCCCCACGCAGAGCTTGAAGACCAAAATATGGAACTAACCCAGTCTTTCAAAAACTCAGAAGAAAAAGACTCAAAAAACAGCAATTGGCAGCAGTGGGAATTGGCCAGGGAGGGGGGTGCACACAGCATCAACAAGGGTACCTGCATAATAAACATTTGTATACCTAACCCTGAATTGCACCCCACATCTTTAAAATAAAAAAAAATAAAAATAAATTTTTTAAATGGGCAGTAAGAGAATAGATGAACATCTTCAGTAAACTCAATCACTTAGATAAAATAAATTCCTTGAAAGATGCGTATTACCAAAACTGACAAAAGAAGAAACGGAGATTCTAAACAACCCTATATCTATCAAAGAAATTTAATTATAACTAAATTCTCACAAGGAAACTTTGGATTCAGATGGTTACAGCAAGCCTACACAAAGTCTTTCTAAAAACAAAAGAGGAGAGAACACTGCCAACTCAGTATCTCCTTGTTATTAAAACTTGGCAAAGACATTACAGGAATATACGACGATGAGCCATGTTCCCTCACAAACATAGATGTAAAAATCTTTATCAGCATATTAACACCACATTGCATGAAAGACCATGTAATCACCTCAATCGATGCAGAAACAACGCCTGAAAGACGCGAACTTCGGGAAGTTTTTTCTGAATGTTTGACCCGCGTCTCCACTCTCTCTGGCTGGAGCTGGAACGTGTAGCTCAGTGTGTGAGCTCTTGCAGTGCTTTGCCCTGCTCATGGTGTTCCTCATGCTTGCCCTGATGAGTGTTCGCTAGCCAGCTTAAGGAAACCCCATGCAGATCCGTGGAGCTCTTTCTGTCCATATTCCCCCTGTCTTTTTACTCTGCCCCTTCCCAAGAGCTGGACCAAAGTCTTCATATTATGATCTCTTAACTCAGCGACAGCCTTTGCTTGGATTCCTGCCATAAGCTGCAGCCAGGGAGTGTCCTCCATTAGAAAGCCAGGGAGCCTCCAGGCCTGGCCTCCCTCTAGGGCCCACAGTCCTCCTGCCTTCTGTCCAATGTCTGAAAACAGCTGCTTCATATATTTTGCTCAGATTTCTGCATATGCCAACCTTGGTCTTGAATTGAGATTCTTGACAAGCAATTTTGAAGGCGGACCGTTAATGGCAATTGCATAAGAAGAATGTGATCACTGACGATTTCAGAGTACATAGAGCAAAGGGAGTGGGTGTCTGGAGGAGGAATGCAGGATGTGGCTGGGGGACACACAGGAAACCTGAGCCTGCTCGAAATTGCAGAGCTCTGGCTCAGGAGGAATACCGAGGCCGAAGAGGTCCCCTCGAGAGCGACTCACAGCTGTGAGCAGAGAAGCCACTGGAGTGGATGAAGCTTCCGAGGTCCCAAGAGTGGGAGGGGAAAGGAGGAGACAGCCGAGGACAGGATCGTGAAGAACTTACACTGTGTTGAGGGTAAGAGGCAGCAGAGAGGACAGAATAAGGGCAGGAAAGTTATTTCGAAAGAAGTAGAAGCGAAGATGTGACCTGTTCCCAACACAAAGAAACAACAAATGTTCGAGATGCTGGATGATGCCCTAAATGTTCTGACTTTATCATGACACATTCTACACATGTGTCAAAAGATCACACGTACCCCATAAATATGTACAGATTTTATGTATCAATACAAGGTTTTAAAAAATTGCATCTGAGGCGGGGCTCAGTGGCTCAGCCTGTAATCCCAGCACTTTGGGAAGCCGAGGGGAGTGGATTGCCTGAGCCTGTGGGTTTGAGACCCACCCGGGGCAACTTGGCAAGACCTCTTCTCTACGATAAATCAAAAAAATGAGACGGGTGTGGTGGTGCATGCCTGTAGTTCCGGCTCCTTGGAAGGCTGAGGTGGAAGGGTCACCTGAACCCAGCAGGTAGAGGCTGCGGTGGCCGGGAGTGTGCCACTGCACTCCAGTCAGGGTGACGGAGTGAGACTCCAACTCAAAAAAAAAGGAATTGTGTCTGACAATGAAGAGGTCATTGCTGACTTCCAAAAGAAGACTTCCAGCCAAATAATGGGGGCGTGACTTGGACTTGAGGGGCTAATTGGGAGTGGGTGCTGAGGAAGTGGAGGCAGGGAAGAAGCAGGTGAAAGGAAGCAGGGAGATCTCAGGGCGGCGGGGGTGGTGAGCAGGTGTTTCTGGTTGAGGGGAGACCTGAGCAGGCCTGTTAGCAGAGGGAGGCATCTTTCCTGAAGTTCTGCCATGAATCTAACTTGCTGTTGGTGTGGGTGTTTGGGTCACAGAGATTCCATGCCATCTATTTATGTCTGCCTTTATTTACTGCTTGCCTGCTTCCAGAAGGAATTTCAGCAGGCTCAGGCTCCAGTCTGCCCTGGCCTCGCCCACTCAGCCTCCCTCTTATACCCACATGTCAGCCACATTGCAGAAGCTGGTGCAGGCCCACTCATCAGTCCCCAGCATCTAAGCATACCGCAGGCAACTGAAACACAGAAGCAGGGGGACCTCAGATTCTGGGATCCTCTTAAACTCAGCTGCTCCTACAGAACAGCTTTGGTGCCTACGGGGGGATGCCCTGTCCTGGCTTCTGGTGGCATCTCCCTTCCAGCTGTGTTGGCTCTGAGCCACCCAGACCCCACCCTCTGCATGGTGAACACGCTTGGTCAGCAGTCTCTGCCCTCCTAGGGACGGGCTCCCCACACTGTGCCCCCCAGACTCTTTCTGTGGAGACGAACTAAATCTCACTCAGGTCACCTCAACTCCTGGGACGCACACTGGACGCAGATGACCTCGAGGAGACCAAGAAAGAGAAACAGGCGGGCCTTTCACGAGCGCCTGAGCCATGGTGATGAGTGGGCTTTGCAGACTGACCTGGACGCACCTTCAAGCTGCCCCTGCAGACCCCGTGTTCCTCGCTGCCTCTGAGTGTCTCCTTCTTACTCCCCCCCTGGCCGGGGCTGCACACAGCTGGCCCTGGCCACCCCCTCCCCAGGAGCAGGTAGAAACTTTCATGAGAACCCAAGGTCGTGGCCTGCGCTGTGGTGAGCAGGTCCAGCTCACAGAGAACAATGTTTCACTGGAATCCCTGACAATCCCGAAGGGCCTTCATGCAGGAAGGAGGCAGCGAGGTGAGGACGGGGCCTGGTGTGAACCCAGCTTCTTAACGGGCTGGCGCGTGGGATCTGGGGCCTCCTCGAAGTCGTATAAGGAAGGTTGTGTGTGTGACACACACAGCGCCTTTTTTCTGGGAAGAACATCTACAACTTTTATCACATTCTCAAGGGCTCTTAACCTCACCAGGGCTGACAGCTACTGCTGCAAAGCGTTTGAACGGCCCTTCAGATGTTTCAATACATGTTTATGGATTTGTTTGTTTTCTGATCTGAAAACAGTTGACGCTTATGTGAAGACAGAAAAAATAATGTAATCGAAGGCTAAGTAATCAGGTAATTAGTTAATCAGTTAAGTGCTGTTATCTCTACTATTCAAGAGTAAGTACTAGTTGAGTGTTTGCTATGCATCATCACTGCTGAGTATAAAAGGAAAGCGAAGAAAAAGATACAAATCTCTTTCCTTGTGGAGACTGCTGTCTTGGGGAGGGGAGTTCACACAGACAGGCCACGGCTACTAAGACAAGTGGACTGCGGAGGCTTAGGGGTGGTAAGCGTCAGAGAGGGAGCGCGTGCCTGGGGCCTTGCCACGGGGTCCCACCAACAGGCACAGACCTTGGGGGGGGGGGGAGGCAGGAGCCTCCCAGACCTCTGGGAGAGGCTGGCCAGGTGGAGGAAGAAGGGGAGGGCAAGTGCAAAGGCCCCGAGGCAGAAGTTTGGGGTGAGCTGGGAGTGAAGGAGCCTGAGTCAGTGGCTTGCGAAGGTGAAGCAGTGGCTTCCAGGCGTTCTCCCATGAAGTCCAATGAAGGGTGGAGAGGAGGCACAGCCCCCACAGGCTCACAATTCCATGGGCCCAGAGTCATCATGTGTGCCATCTGCCCCAGAGGAGAACCCCCCTGGGGTCCTCCATGACCTAGAACGCAAGTTCGGGATGAGAGGAAAGAGCACACTCATTGTGGACGATCAGGAAAATACCGGCGGGTGAAAACAAGGGACCGGGCTCTCTGGTGCCCAGGCTCGCTCTTCTCTGCCCCTGCCAGAAAGACAGGCAGAAGAGCCACTATCCAGTGTGGCTAGCAATGGCCTCGCCTTGAGCCCATCTTCTTTCTGCTTTCCAAACAGCTGCATCACGGGGTTCCTCCAGGACCTCTGAGCTGTTGCTAGACAGGCCCTTCCTTTGATTCAAAGAGACTCAGCTCTTGCTTGGAGATGTCACCGAAAACGCTCCAGGGGACTGGGGTGGGTGGGGCGGGCTCATTTGCGCAAAACCCCCAGGCCTCTGGGGGCTGGTCCTCTCTCGCCTTCCTCCCCCAGCACCATGTCTGATGGGGCTGGGGCTGGGTGTGGGGTAGGGATTTGCTACATCCTGGCAGTGGGTCTGTTTCCACTCAGGGTGTGTGAGGGCGTTCTCTCTCGGCATGGGCCCCGGAGAGCCCTTCCAGGCTCGAGAAGTGAGGCAGAACCGCTCTGGATGAGAACGCACCTCGTGGAAGGGCTGCTTGGCTCTCGCTGCAAACGACAGTTGCAGTGAGTGTATAACCAGCTCCAGAAGCGTCTTTGGGATGAGATGCGAGCATTCTGGCTGTCTAGAAAGCGGGTTGTTTTGACTTTAAAAGTCATTCTCAAGGTTGAAAATAGGTTTTTTTTTTATCCCCAATATAAATATGGGCTAGATTTGAGGAACCCTGGGTGTCACGGCAACACATACCCTTTATGGTAGTACAGCAAGAGGTTGGCACAAGTGTATGCGAAGACTGCACGAAATGCAGTCCTTCTTCACGTCTCCCTCTAGAAAAAAACAGAAAACCAGAGCCAGCTGGTGGTGGGAGTTACTCCTTAAAGGACACAAGGCAGGCCCCAAAAGAATTGAACAGCGAAAACCAACAAAAAGAGGGTTGAGAGATGTTTGCTCAGACATTCTGTATGTTTTCACTGCCTACCCACTGGCATTAAGACTGACTCGTGAGCTGACAGTCTGTAGCATTTACAAGGGCATTTTCGCCCTCGTGGGACGGTGTGAGGTCTTGCCACCGATGGCTGCTCTACCAGGCCTGCAGGTTGAGGGGCCCCTGCAAGTGGCAGGAACAGGTGGCCTTGTTAGGGTTACTCCATTGAATCTGGCACTTCCCTTGGTCCACTCACTCATGTCACACTTGAATACACCTTGCAGAAAAATACTAAAGTCCAAATTGTCGGGCGAAGTATTTCTGTCTGCATCTCGCCTTTCCTACCCTGTCACTGCAGACCGTGCCTGGGAAGAATGTTCTCAACTCTATGTGAGCCCACCTCAGTGTCCATCCTGGGCTGTCCTCCTCTTCTGCTTGGATAAAGGGCTCATCTTCCTGGCATGCTGGTGCCTGCAGTGGTGTGAGTGGTCCTGTGTGCGGAGCGGACTTTCATCGGCCCCCCACTGCAGTGGGGTTAGCTGGTCCTGGAGATATGCTCGACCCACTTGTTCCTGCGGTCTGAGCTGCCATGAGTCACTATCCAGTATCAGACCCAGGGTCTCATTTGGGATTCAGAAAAGATATTCTGGAGTGCAGGGAATTTAGAAGTGTGATGGCATCGCTTGGCGGGTCTGGAGACAGCGCTGTCTTCTAAGGGGGGCTTCTCACTAGGCCTCCTCCCCACTGGGGTCCGGGCTCCTCCCACCTTGCACCGTGCCTTGCGGAGCCACCACTACGGCTGTATGTACCTAGAGTTCTGTGTCCTCTTGCCTAAGTAAATGAGAAGTCCCAGCTTAGCTGAAACCGTGCTCCCTGTGCCCGCGAGCATACCCTCAACACAGCGCACCTACGTGCGTATGCACACACTTGCAGCAGGCTCAGAGGCTGGGAGGAAGGCGGGGACAGAGAGGAGTCTGGCCGCCAGCACCCCTGGTTGAGAGCTCCCAGAGCCATGGAAAGGGTCTGCAGGCGGCACGAAGGGCTTGTTTTCAGAAAGGTCTTCGCTCGACTCTGGGCGTGTGCACGACTCTTTGGTGCTGCGACAGAAGCAGGGGAAGGGGCATCCTCTTCACTCCTGCACAGGCCAAAGTATCACCTTGGGCCGGAGACTAGCAGGGACAGTTGTGTCCCTGGGTGCTGGTGGGTTCTTTGGCTTTAGGAGATGGCCTCCAGCAAGGCACCGATCACAGAGGGCAACCACTGGAGACACCAGCAGCCTCTGGGCAGAAGGTTCTATAAGGAGCCAGACAAGCGGGGAAGCCCTGGTGCTGAGCATGTGTGGAATGATCCAGGCTCCCTTGGTGACTGGGGGTGTGGCGTCTGCACAGCTCTCTGTCCTTCTGTCTACATACTTATTGGTCATTTATCGATCTGTCTACCCATCCCAGGTATCACACCTAATCTCTTTCATCCATTGCCAATCATCGGTCTACCTCTTGTCTATGTATCTGTAAATCTATGCACCTGTCTCACCTATCATCTATCCCTAGCATCTGTTTATCTCTGTCTAGGATCTACCTATTCATAGATCCACCTGCCTCCCTGCCTCACCGTTGTCTGTCTGTCTCTATTCTCTATCTCTACCTACCCACCTGTCTCATCTGTCATCTCTCTCTATCATCTATCTGTCTGTCTATCTGGTATCTATTTTTGATCTTGGCTAGGACAGGTGAGCTGAGGATTTTCTACCAGGCATGTGGGAGCTAAAGGTCAGCAAGATTTGGCTAGGGATGCCGGTGTATCCTCTCATTGTTGCCAAGCAGCTGGTGAGGGATTTGGAGCCCTTTTGCAGTGTGGCCTAAGCCCTGAGGCGGCCTGTGCCTTGCAGGTGCTTCTCAACCATCGGGGGCTGCTAGAAAAAGGAGCCCCAAAGAGGGTTGCTTCTACAAAGCAGGACTCGGTGTTCCCTGAGTCGTCGCAGCAGGAAGCCAGCAGCAGCCAACAGCAAGGGGCCCCCAGCTGGGCTTTTCTCGCCCCTCTTTCCGCAGGCCGCAGGGAACTTTTGGTGCAGGGGAGTCTCATTGGCACCACGCCACTGTTTACATGTGGTCACTTTTTGCCAGTTCGCATGAGTCAGCCCGAGAGCTCCACCAGTGCTGACGACTCTCCGCGTTGTTTCATCTGGAACAGTGCCATGGACTCCATGCGGGTGCATTTTTCCTGAAGGGAAACAGAACAGATAGCCAGACATGGGCAGCAGAGCCACGTGTTTTGCTGGGGCAGCCACCAAGTCAGAATATGTGAACTAGTGCACTCAGCTAAAATAAAAGCCAACCCAAACGCTGAGCCACTATAAGCCCAGGACATTTTCTGTAGAGAAGAAAAGAGGACCGAGCAGCGCACACTGGAGTTTTGCTTCAGAGTCAGCCCTGGCAATCTTTGAGCAGGTGAGGACTCCTCCGGTCCTCTGGGGCACAGCAATGACTTGTGGGGGCCCTGGGTCAAGTCCTTGATCTCTGTCCCAGCATCCTCCCTTCCTGCACCCCAGAGCCTGGAAAGGCGAACTCTGCATTTCCCATGCCTGAGGCTGCAGGCAGGAGGCTCAGCTTCTGCCCAGCAAACTCTCTCCTGGAGGAGCTGCCCTCAGAACAGAGCAAGGGACAGGAGGCAGTCTCGAGGCGGCAGGTCTGGCAGGTGCGGGGTGGTTGCAAGAGCCGCACTGTTGTTTCAGGAGACAGAGTTCTGCCTCCCGCCACTCCAGCTGCCCCGGGCCGCAGGAGCCACGGCAGGGCTTCTGCGACCTGGCTCTGGGGTCATTGCTAGAAGCTTAGCCTTAAGTCTGCTTCCTGGGCTCTGCCAGTGATTCTGGAAGCTACTTAAAACCCCCAGTGAATTCTCCGCTTAGACTAGCACCGATTGGAGCACGAGATGGACTGGCCACTCCTGCTGCACGGGTAGTTAGCTGGGGGCCAAGGTCATCCTGGCAAGTTGCTAAATCTATATAGAACAGGAATGAGATGGGAGAGTTTGCCAACTTTTAACTTTCTCATTTTAAACTGTGCTGACAGTTTAAGCCAGACTGAGCCAGGCACTTGTGCTTGAGATGGAAGCACATCGGGGAGCAGTTGGGTCTGGACACTGGCGCACACAGAGCCGGACAACCCCGGTCACTGATGTCAGTTCTCCAGGGTCAGCAAGCATCCTCCTTGGAGAATCCTTTCATTGCTATGCCCATGTGCTGTTCTCGGGTCAGGATGCAGTTCTGAGGCTGCTGCTCTCTTCCTCAGAACCTGGCCGACTCTCATCTGATCTGTGCAGCAGTGGGAAGAATAACACCCCCAGGGGTCTCGGTGCCCTCCTCCCTGGAACCTGTGGCTATGTCACGTCACGTGGCAAAGGGGATTAAGGTTGCAGATGGAATTAAGGGAGAGCGTCTTAGACTCTCCGGTTGGGACTGACGTCCTTGTTAAGAACAGGGGTGCATGAGAGTGGGAAGAGGAGGCAGAGGAGGAGAGTCAGAGGGAGAGCTGGAACTGGAAGGACGAGGGGGACACGAAGCTGTCGGCTTTGCAGACGGAGGAAGGTGGTCGTGAGCCAGGGAAGAGACAGCCTTCAGGGCTGGAAAGGGAAGGATTCACCCCAGAGTTCCAGAAGGGACACAGCCTTGTGGAGACCTCAAGTAGGGAGAACCGTGTCAGACTCCAGATCTCCAGATCTGTAAGATAATAAGTTTGTGTTGTTTACGCCATCAGGCTGGAGGGATTTGCTACGTAGCAGAGAAAAGGAATCCACTTACCTGAAGCCTGTCATTCCCAGGGCTACTTCAAACTCCAAGGGAGCGCATGGCAAAGAAAGCTGTGTTGGGGTCATGCCTCCCAGAGAGGAGAAGTTTGTACATAAATTTTTTTTATCCCTAAAAAGATTGGCCAATGGGAAAACCAGGCTTCCCTTCCCTGGTTATGGATGGAAATCTTTACTAACTTCAGTTGGGTAGAAGTAACATGTAAATGATAGGTCGAAGCAACTTTCTCAACATTTGTGATGATGTATGTCATAGTTCCACAAAAAGCAGTCTGTTTGGAATCCTATATCCCTGATAAGATGAGAAGATAAAATTTTCTATGTTGAAAGTTGAAGTCTGTGTCAATTATAAGGGGAAAAATTACGATGGAAGTGAAACGCCATTGTAAATCATTTTGACCAGACCCACTAAATACATGGTTAAAATTGAATCCCATCACCTCAAACACTGCCCAAGGACCCCACAGAGTCCCTTCATGTGGTCACCACTGTTCACAGCTGAGTACGCATCCTGATGAGTGTCCTTGGAAGACAGGGACAAGATGTCTCAGCTCTCTGCAGGATCCTTTCAGGAGCTCTTCTCACAGGGCCCAAGAGCAGAAACGTAAGAAGTTTTTGTTGGCCAAAAGGCACTCAGTTATGATGACCACTTGACCAAATGTTTGTGCACTGAAACCTGTCTCCCGCACTAAAAGCTAACAAAGCTTCAGCAGGTGTTTGACTCATAAGTGCCCAGGAAGACCCGGCCCCAGGAAAGCCTGACTGTGTGTCACCTGATGGCAACTCCCACGCCCTGTGGGTCTTCCCCACACAGGGCTGTGTCTGGGGGCTGGCAGGCACTCTGGGGACAGGGGCAGTGGTGGCTCAGGCAGGAGAGGCTATTGCAGCCAGAAAAAGTAGGAGTGGGCATCATCCACAAGGATTGAGGGACCACACCCAGACAGCACAGCAGCAGGGAGACCAGATGGCCAGGAGCCTGTGACAAGCGGGCTACAAAGAGGCTGGGGAGGGAGAGACGAGGGGTGGGAGGGTGAGGCTTCTGCACAGTGGGGTGCAGCTACCTGCATCGAGGACTCCAGCACCCAGGGCAGCCCCAGAGCCGCAGGAGCAGAGGTGGTGAGGTCAGGGAGGTGGAGTCATGCAACAAAAGGGGCTCACAAGGGCCCACAGACCAGAGGCAGTACAAGCAAAGAGATGTTTAATGTCCAGGAGCAGATCTCCATATACCATTTTTTTAAAAATCAATTTTAAGATATATAGTCTAAAAATTGTAGGAGATAAGAATAAATGATGATTGTTCTTTAAAAAAATTTGATAGTTGGCCCTCCATATTCATGGGTTCCACATCCTCAGATTCAAACAAGCACAGATTGAAAAATACGGTAAATAAATCCCAGCCTGGGCAACAGTCAAACCCTGTCTCTACAAAAGATGAAAAAATTAACTGGGCCCAGTGGCTCACACCCATAGTCCCAGCTACTTGGGAGGCCAAAGCGGGAGGATAGCTTGAGGCCAGGAGATCAAGACTAACCCAGGCAATATAGCAAGATCTTGTCTCTAGGAAAAAAATAAAATAATTTGCCAGGCATGGTAGTGGCGCACCTGTAGTCTCAACTGCTTGGGAGACTGAGGCGGGAGGATCACTTGAGCCCAAGATTTTGAGGCTGTAGTGAGCTATGATTGTACCACTGCACTCCAGCTGGGCAACAGAGCAAGACTTCGTCTCAGTAAATAAACAAATAAAATAATGATACAAGAAAAATAATGCACATAAAAACTATAATATAACAACTATTTACATAGCATTTACTTTGTGTTGGGTATTATAAGTAATCTAGAGACGACTTAAAGTATACAGGAGAATGTGTGTAGGTTATATGCAAATGCTAGGCCATCTTATATGAGGAACTTAAGCATCTGTAGATTTGGATACTGAGGAATGAGTGTCTATATTTTTTACATTTTAATATCCTGCAGCAAGGTGGTGTCTTACGATCGACGGTGTTTTATCATCTCAGTCATTGTCCACACCAACATGAACATGGTTGGATGCATGGCAGCAGGACTGGATCACTGCAACTCTTGGATATTTCAATCAACAAACGAAGGCATTTGAGGCAGGAAGGAAATGGTCCTAGCTGTTATCTGAAACCTTTCCATGCAACTGAATTTCAGTAGAAAACCTTGATC
>CAUYQG010183343.1:0-16849 GCA_963574415.1 Tarsius wallacei
AAAAAATGTGGTACATATACACAATGGAATACTACGCAGCCATAAAAAAGAACAAAATCATGAACTTTGCAGCAACCTGGATGGAACCAGGGTCTATAATACTGAGTGACCTCTCACAGAAACAAAATACTGAGTATCACATGTTCTCACCCATAAAGTAGACCTTGATCATCCAACGTATTACCACAAGAAAATGACTGACAGTGGTGGGAAACTATGGGGGGGAGGGGCAGGGTGATGGGATTAATGGTGGTAAATATCTGTCTGGGGACGGGGAGACAATTCCTATCAACAAGGGTGCCTGAACGAGGCATATTTGTACACCTAACCCTTAACTGTACCCCACAATATCATAATTAAAAATATTGATGAAAAACAAAACAAAAAAAACAAAAAAGTGAGATTAACAAGTGATTTTGTTAAAAATGGCTGGAGACTCTCTTTTTGATACAATCATAAGAATTTAAATATAATTTTAAAAGGAATAGCTCCTTAAGGGACTAGCAGGAAAGGAAAGAATGTTTCAAATTAAAAAGACAATCTGAGGATTTAAATGTCAATAAAATCAATGTAACAATAGATAATTTTAAAGAGAAAGCACTCAAATTCCAAAAGACCCAGCAAAGCTAATACTAAAAGAGACTGTTCATTGGAAGTGGCAGATGACCTAGCAAATGTTAACAGAATTAGCAGGGATATTTTTATGTGTGTATACTTATGTAGAAAAGTATAAATGTGCTGATAAATAATACATATTAACTATAGGACAGCAGTAACCTCTGGAGAAGAAGAGGAAAAGAATAGGAAAGAGGTGTCTTAGCTGTACCTTAAATTTTTCGTCTCAGTTAAACATTCCCTCTAATGCCTATGTGATGATCACATGGATGTCTGTATTATTGTTTTATATACATTTCTGCACTTAAACTGTTTCATAACTTTTAATATTGAATAGGAAGTGGGTTTAAAATACTTCTCCACAATTACTAATGGGGCAAGGTCCCAAAGAAAACAAGAGAGGAGAAGACTTGAAGACAAGGAGCTATGTCACAATATCTGTTCCTACAAAAAATTAAGTAAAGAGATTATGACTATCAGTCAATACATAAGAGAATATGATGTCTGGGCTCTAAAATGGGGCTCTAGTCACCCTGTAGTCTTAAACCTCCCATCGCTTCCAAAGACACCCTGCCAAAATGAAAATCTTATTCATATATCCTCTTTTGTCCAAAGAATAAAAATCCAAATTACTGCCAATTTTGCCAACCTTCTCTATGGCCTGCTTTCTCTGTTTCTATTTCTTCTAACCCCAGAAAACAACACTGCACACACAGCAAACTTCATTCAATCATCTGAACGTACCATTGTATTTCATGGTTTCATGGCCAGGAACACAGGGTTGCCTCTGAAGGGCGCGGGGAACAGTCATAAGGGCCCCTCCCCACAAGATGGCGCTGAACACTACAGGGCCACATGAAAACAACAAAAGCCCTAAGTTCTGGCTTCCCCCTGTACAGTTTCCCACGCGCGTGAAGTTCAAACCTGTGAGCCAACAATCTCCTCCTATGACAAATCAGCCCTGTAGTACCCTCCAATAGTAATGTAACACAACTTCGGCCCACCCTATTTCCGCTCTGCTCTACCCAATAGAATGCTAGCATGACCTTTTCCTGCCCTCACTAAACTAATAAATACAGCTCTCTCCCTGCATAACTCTCTCTTTCCCTCTAGCTCTGTAGCCGCCACTTTAATAAATCTCTTGGTCCCCAACGGGTGTGGAGTTGTTACTGGTGCCCAAGTTCTTTCAGCCTCTTCTCAGGGTGCCCTTCTCTGCCTTGCCTTTTAGCCATCACCCCAAGCTCAAGCAGAATGGCAAAATCTGCCCTAATTCTAACTGTCTGCTCTTGTCATTCCCTTTTTCATGTCAACACTGGATCCTTTTCAAAGAACTTATTACAGTGTACTGCAACTAGTGATTCATGTAATTGACTCACCTATTGGACTGAGTTAATTCAGAGTAGCCACCAATTAGATTTTGGTTTCCCAAGGCCTGACACATGCCTGGTATGTTGGAGGATACCAGCAGTATGTGATGAATGAATGAATTAAAACACATCATGTGGACATTAAGGTTTTATATTTAGTAAGATAATTGAATCAGACTTTCTCTTATTTTTTTTTTCATCGAACAGAGTTTAACTGAGCAAAGAGCTATTCATAAATCAGGCAGCCCCCAGACACAGCATATGTTCAGAGCAACATCAGGGCTGCTATTTCTCAGAAAATTGTTTTTGAAACAAGTGCTCACTCTGTTGCCCGGGCTGCTGTGCAGTGGTATGATCATAGCTCACTATAGCTTTGAACTTCTGGACTCAAGTGACTCTCCTACCTCAGCCTCCCAAGCAGCTGAGATTACAGGCACACTCCACCATGCCTGGTCAATTTTTTTTTTTTTTTTTTTAGAGACAAGGTCTCACTCTGTTTCACAGGCTGATCTCGAACTCCTGGCCTCAAGTGACCCTCCCATTTCAACTCCCTGAGGTGCTAGGATTACAGGCATGAGCCACCATGCCCAGCTCATTTCTCAGAAAATTTTGAGTTTTGCAGTATATTACATATCTTCCAGAATTACAATTGATACAATAATAGAGAAATAAATTTGCATTTTTTTTCAACAAATATATAAATACAAGTAATCAGAGCTCACATTTGAAAATAAGTCTACTGGGTTATTCTTTTCTCAAAAATACAGTTGTCCTTCCAGTAAGTAAGCTAGTTTTTAAGGCAACTACTCTATTAGATGATATAAATTACAAGATCTCCTGGACTCTGAAATCCAAGAAATTCATTCTATACTGCCTACTTGGTGTGAAAGAGTAAATTTTATTTAGACAAGTGAAAAATTTACTTATATAGATTATTTTATCATAATACACATTAGGCCTCTTTATTTCACATATGTATTTACATTTGTTTCTAGAGCTCATTGTTGTACATTTAATGAAGAGCTTTAATTATGTGGGTAAGAATTTTTTCCTCTCAAATATACCACGTAATGAACATAATTAAGAATGTCTGCTTCTTAGGAAGATATTTACAAATTACTCTAGCTTTAACAAATTAAGAATCTGTTTCATGAAGTCAGATTATTACAGGAACATCAAATTAAACTTTGGATGGGTTTGTAACTTAATCACTCGGATGAGTTTTATGACGCTTAATTTCTCCTGGGTTGGTGTAATTATGACTTTTAGTACATTTATAATTACCATGAGTCTTAACTTGGCAATTGCACATATACTGATTTTTTTTTCCATTTATCATTGCAAGGTTGTAGCAGACATATTCATACATATTCATGCCTCCTGAATTGAATTTGGAGTCATTTACATATTGTGTGTTCTCTAAAAGAAAAAAAACAACTATATATTCTTGGTGAGGCTCCATATTCATTATCTCAGTTAAAAACCACATAATACAACTTGTAAGACTAAGTATCATTATCTGCATTTTATAGACAGAAAATAAAAAAACAAGGCTAGGGCGTTAGGGAACTTGCGCAAGTACAAATACCAAAAGTGAAAGAACCAGAATTTGAACTCATGCCTTTCTAAGTCCAGAGCTCATGTATTTTAGTCATTGCTATGCTGAAAGCATCTTTTAGCTGGGGCATCTGCCGTGTTTCATCACTGTGTCCTCCACGGCTTGCAATACTGCATCTAGCCAGTAGTAGGTGCTGAATACTATCTGGCTGAACAAATGAATGAATACTTGCAAAATGAAGTTGTACAAGAATATGTAATGCAGAAATTCTCAAAACAAACCTGGGATGTATATGAGTATCATCTCAGATTTGCTGGTGAGGAAATCAACCCTCAAAATTCAACATAGCTAAGAACCAACAGTAACTGGTAGGTTTGAGTCACAACATGTCTTTTGTCTTCACAACCAGTTTTATCTAACCCACAGGTCATTGCCCTGCAGTGCAGAGAGAGAGGAGATCTTGAAGCATGACTTGGAGGGGTTGTGCAGCACAGTGGCGATAAGGGTGGACTTGGTGTCAGCACAGACGCTGATCAAGACCCAAATCCCTATTTATGAAGGATGGGATTTAGAGAAATTAGTCTTAGCTTCCTCATTTGTTAAATTTGAATAATAGAAGTCTTTATCTTATGAGATTGTTGGGAGTATCATATAAAATAATACATTAGCACTCCATAGTATTAGAACTCAGTACACATCACCTATTATTTTATACATTCTTTTTGCTGACAAGCAGAGCTCCACAATGCAAAAAGCTCATGCCATTTGTGACATACAACTTGAATGCTGGTACAAAGACAAGGCATTAGTACCATTGCATCACAGACTAAAAGAGCTATTCCTTTTTCAATTATCTTTATGTTCTTATGATCATACCAACAAAAGTCTCCAGCCATTTTTAGCAAAATCACTTGTTAATCTAAATTTTTTTAAGCAAAGAAAGATCAAGACATATCTGAAAGTATTAACAGGCAATAGAGAGAATTTAATTTAAATTATGGTTTGTTTTCATCCTACGCATTTTTGCATTAAATTTATATACATAGGAACAAATATTTGTTTTTCATGTTATAGTAGTGATATCACATTTGTTTTTTACATAAATGTATTGAGAATGGAAAAGTGTCAAACTAGCAAAAGACAGCAAACAACCCAAAAGTCCATCAATAGGAGACTGGTTGATAAATTATACGCATCCACACAAAGGAGTACTATGCAGCTATGAAAGGAATGAGGAATATCTCTGTAAATTGTGGTGCGTCCCTACCAGGCACTCAACAATTGAAAAAGACCACCTATTGATACACACAACTTGGATCTATTTTAAGGACACTATGCTGTTTATTTTTAAAAGACCAATCCATCCAAAAGATTATAAAAGGCATAATTCAATTTATGTAACATTTTCAAAAGTTATAGAGATGAAAAACAGATCAGCAGTTGTCAAGGGTTAAGCATGGGGGAGGGGAAAATGTGGGTATAATTACAAAGAAGTAGTATGAGGGAGATCTTTGTGGATAGAATAGTTCTGTATCTTGATTATGGTGATAGTGGTTACACAAATCTATCTATGTGATAAAATAACATAAAACTACACACATGTATTTTACCAATGTCAAATCCCTGCCTTTAATAGTATACTAAAATTATGTAAAATAAAACAATTAGGGAAACGGAGTGAATGGGAATTGTGACCACTCTATACTATTTTTGCCAATTCCTGAGACTCTATAATTATTTCAAAATGGAAAGTTTGTATTAAAAAAACAAAATTAAAGGGAAAAAATATAGTTTCTAAAAGCCTACAGCAAAATGAAATAAATGAACCTAACTATATATCAAGTTGGTGGCATAATCACATGTGAAAATATTATTTCACTAGTTTACACTCCCTCCAACAGTGTAGAAGTATTCCCTTTTCACCACATCCTCTCCAGCATCTGTTATTTTTTGAGTCATTGATAATGGCCATTCTGACTGGAGCTGGGTGGTATTTCAGTGCAGTTTCAATTTGAATTTCTTTGATGATTAGTGAGGCTGAATATTTTTTCATGTATCTGTTGACTGCTCATATATCTTCTTTCGAGAACTGTCTATTCATGTCTTTTGCCCACTTTGAAATGAGGCCGGTTTATTTTTTCTTTTCAGCACGTTTGAGTTCCTTGTAGATCCTAGATGTTAGACTTTTGTCAGATAGAGAGTTGGCAAATATTTTTTCCCCAATCTGTGGGTTATCTCCCTGCTCTCTTGATGGTTTCTTTGGCTTTGCTGAAGCTTGTCAGTTTGATAAGGTCCCACTTGTCTATCTTATCTCTTATGGCATGGGCACTTGGGGTTTTGATCAGGAATTGGTTGCCAGTTCCAATTCTTCCATATGACCCCCACAATCCTCCTACTGGGAATATACCCAGAAGAACTCAAATCATTCTATAAAAAAAGATATCTGCACATGTATGTTTATTGCAGCATTGTTCACAATAGCAAGAACATGGAACCAACCGTGCTGCCCATCAAAAAAGGACTGGATTTTAAAAAATGTGGTACATATATACAATGGAATATTACACAGTCATAAAGAAGAGCAAAATCATGAACTTCACAGCAACCTGGATGGACTTAGAATCTATAATACTGAGTGATCTGTCACAGAAACAAAGAACTGAGTATCACATGTCCTCACTCATAAGAGGACCTTGAACAACTATCATAATACTATAAGAAAAAGATAGTGGGAAACTGCGGGGGCGTGGGACAGTGGGGAGGTAGGATTGGCAGTAGTGGGAAACTGCCTGGGGAAGGGGGGGCACACCTCATCAACAAGGGTAACTGCACAATGAATATTTGTATACTTAACCCTGTATTGAACCCCACAGTTTTAAAATAAAAAATTTAAAGGTAAAAAAAAGAAAATATTATTTCAAGGTACTTTACAGCCAATAATTTGGTTGATATCTTTAGAGAACTAGATCCTAAAGGTAAAAAAAAGCAACCAAAAGTAAATCCATACCTTCTTTTCAATGATCATATGGTTGGCGATCATATTATTATTTTTCTAAGAAAGTTCTGTGTGTATTATGGAAAAAAAAAAATGTGTTGTTGCATTAATGTCATTGGTAGTTAATATATTCAGTATGGGAACAGAGAAATAAATATTACGATTAATGAGGTTGAATAAAAACCTGCAGTTCTAAATTTTAGTTGGAAATATTAGCATAAATTCAAGATACATTTTATCTTTGATATTATGTCCAATAAAAAGGCATAGAAATAATGATTAAGTCAGTAGCAGTGTCAACTCTAGAATGCAGAATATGTTTTCTAAGTACCTTTTTCCACACTAAGGAATCAAGTCCCCTTACAGAAGAGGAGCATGGTAATGTACATCCCCAAATACATATCTTTATATACATGGTAATTATAAACGTACTTGGTAAAGCTGGAATACCTTTATACCAGAAGAGAGGAAGCTACCAAGGACTGTTGGGATCATGTCAAAAGGACTCAGAAGTGGCTATAACTGGCCAATTTGGAGCCTTGATGATAATGATGATGATGATTGCAATGAATTGAAACACATCAAAAGTCTTTAAATCTGTGAACTGATAATGATTTTAATAAAAATTCATTGGTCATCTTCAATGGATACTAAGAAGCAATTCATTATTTTTTAAAACAGGTAGATATACTCTGGTTTCTCTTCAGACTGTATATATGTTTTGCCTTTTAAAACAAGTAGATAAAAAAGAAGGATATAAGCATTTATTTTGCCTTTCCTATATAATCTCACCTCAGGCAGTCAAGTAGTGAGAAATGAAGTTTTTTTCTGTGTAGAATTACTCTATTAATGAAGAAAGAATGAGAGAATTAGAATATTGCCATTTTGAACCCCTTAATGATGTAATGAAAAGGTAATGATTGTCAACATGTGTTGCAATAAAAGAGACAACCACATAAAACCACATAGTACCACCTGAGAAGAATTTGGCGGGGGGCAGGGGTCTAAGTAATTGTAAGTATAGGGGACTGAAAAGCATTTCTACTTGGGGAGGTAATCAGCAAAATTCAGACAGAAGGAATCACTCATCAACTCACCATTTATACCCAACAAATCGGGAGGGAAAAAGAAAGGACGTGAGAACATATAAAATAAATTTATGAAAAATGTCAACCAATTGCAATGTATAGTCCTTTTTACATTTGAATTCAAATAATCTGAAGAAACTATGAGACTACCTGAACACCCAATGAATACTTGCTACTTTGTAATATTATTAAATTGCTGTCATTTTTAAGTATTATTAGAACACATGGTACCAAGTTACAGCAAAAATCAGCCCTCATTTCAACCAAACAGGAGAAATAAATCAATCCCAGTCATGTGGGGAGTTTCCTTCCATCCATTTGGTGTTCAGATAGTTTCATAGTTTCTTCAGATTTTTTGAATTAAAATTTAATAGGAGACTGAGGAAGGAGGATTGCTTGAGTTCAGGAGTTTGAGACTACAGTGAGTCATGATCTTGGCACTGCACTCCAGCCTGAGGGAGAGAGGAGGACCTCGTCTCTAATAAAAAAAAACAAACAAATAAATCATTAAATAAATAATGTTTAAAAGATTAAAAATAAAAATAAAATAATAATGCAGAGGAAAAAGGGGCATGGGGAGAGAAGAAACAGAATTGACCACAAGTTACTGATTGCTGATATTTTCTTCTGAGTACATAAGGCTTTATTATGCTGATTGTTCTACCTCAATATGTATTGTTTTATTTTTCATGATAAAAAGCATTAAAATAACTTGGGTTCATTTTTAAACTATTTGCTAATAATAGAACACATAGTACCCAGTTACAGCAAAAAATCATGTTACTTAGACACAATAGATTTAGAAACAACTATAACCAGACTCACAATTACACTATGTTTATTGGTCACTTTAACTACTAAGGCAATTTGGAGAAAGAACAATTGTCTTAGCTCTGATTTGTATTTTTATAGCAATGTTTATTCCTAGAAGCTCATTTCATTAACCCTCTCCACATTCCTACAAGACAGGTGGGCAATCTCACCTCCACCTACAATGACTTAAAATTTCAGGTTCCTTCAAAGTGCTGCTTTAAACTATAGTAAGTGACCATGTAATCCAAACCCATGGACCTGTGGACCATGGAATGCAGTGATAGATGAGACTTCTGGGAGTCTCAGCCCCAACTTCAGGCTCGGAAAATGATGACAGGGATTTGGCAGGACAACTGTGCCAACTTGGAAAAAATATAGCAAGCAGTATGCCTTATTTTTGCATCTGTTGACATCTTTCAGTACTCAGGTCGTGCGCTAGAGTGTTTAGCCCAGCTTGACTCTGGACAAAACTACATAGATGAGTGTAACCTACCATCCTACATAGTCCTTCATTTATCTGCTACATCATTAATTAAGCACTAACTGCAGGCAAGAGAAAAAATCAGTTCATAGACCTACAGTTCCTATTCTCCGACATCATAAACTTGGGTGATTAGAATAGAGGCGATTATGGTAAACTCTCCATTAACAAAGTACAACATGACAACCTACTGAGTATGAGCCTTAGTTCACAAACTAAAGTGTTTGAAAATATCACACACACTAATTTTTCAATAAATTACTTCATTGCTACCTTAAGTGCCCATTTCCACCAAATAGGCGGAAAAAATTAATCCCCATCATATGGAGCGTTTCCTTCCATCCTTCTGCAAGATCATGTCTGGGTTCCAAGGGACAATGCCAGCACATTACAGGGACCCATTCATCCATATAAGTCATGGCTGGAATGCCCATTATCCTGTTTATATGCCCTCTTAGATCAATTATATCATCAATCAGACTCAGTTCAAATAAGAATACCCCAAAACTCATTATATTCAAACTTATAAAGGTCAAAGACAAAGAAAGAATCCTGAAAGAAGCAAGAAAACATATAAGGGAAATCTACTACATCTGGCAGCAGACTTCTCAGCAGAAGTTTTACAGACCAGGAAAGAGTTGGACAATATATTCAGAGTGTTAAAGAAAAAAATTACTAGTCAAAAATGCTGTACCCAGCAAAACTATCCTTTAGCTGTGAAGGAGATACAAAGACTTTCCCAGACAAACAAAAGCTGAAGAAATTTATTGCAGGCCTGTCCTACAAAAAATGTTAGCGTTCTTCAAATGGAAAAAAATGCTAATGTGACTATCATACTAATATTGTAATCTTATTGTTTAAGCCACTTATCTTTTTAGTAAGAAGACTAAAAGACAAAACTATTAAAAACCATATCTACAACAATTTGATAAGAGATAAGCAATATAGAATTGACTTCAGTAATTCAAAAGGGTGGAAGGGGAGGAAGTAAATGTATACAGATTTTTTTTTAGTTTCTTTCTTTTCATTTTTGTTAGAAAAGTTATGTTGGTATCAGTTTTAAATACTTATGATAATCATAAGATCTTTTATATAAGCCTCATAGTAAAAAAAGTGCAAAAACCTATAATAGATACGCTAAAAATAAAGTAACAAATTAAAACAAACTACCAAAAAAATTACTTAGCCACAAAGGAGGAAGGAAGAGAAAACAACTAGAAAACAAGTTACATGACAAGTTACAAAACTAGTTATCCAACAACCAGAAAATGAGTTAAAAAAAAAAATTTTTTTAATGGTAGTAGCAAGGCCTTCCCCATCAATAATAACAGCTAATGTAAATGGACAAAATTCTATAATAAGAGACAGAGTTGCTGAGTAGATTTAAAAACAAGACCCAACTATATGCTGCCTACAAAAAATTTACTTCACCTATAAACACATACATAACAGTGTAAAAGTAGCTATACCTATATCAGATAAAATAGCCCTTAAGTGAAAAACCTTTAAAAGAGACAAAGAAGGCCATTATAGAATGACAAACAGATGAATTTAGGAAGAGGAAAGCAATAGGAGTGCCAGAGTACCAAAATATATAAAGCAAATATTAACAGATCTAAAGGGGAAAATAGAATACAACACAATAATAGTAGGGTATGTCAACACCCCAATTTTGGCAATAGACAGATCGTCTAGACAAAAATTACCAAAGAAACATCAGAGTTAAACTATACTCTGGATCAAATAGATAAGACAGATATTTACAGAACATTTCCTCCAGCCACTGCAGAATACACATTCTTTTTATCAGCAAGTAGAACACTCTCCAGGATAGACCACATGTCAGGTCACCAAAAAAATTCTTATAAAACTGAAAAAAGTAGAAATTAGATCAAGTATCTTTTCTTACCACAATGCACTAAAACTAGAAATCAACCAGAGAAACTTTGGAAACTATACAAATATATAAAAATTAAACAACATACTCCTGGGATACCAATGGGATGATGAAATTAAGAAAAAAATGTTTAAATTTCTTGAAACAAACTAAAATGGAAATACAGCATATCAGAACCTATAGGATACAGCAAATGCAATACTAAGCAGGAGGTTTATAACAATATGCACTTACATAAAAAAATAAAATAAAAAGACTCCAAGGAAACTACCTAACAAAGAAACTTTAAGAACTAGAAGAACAAGAACAAGCCAAACCCAAAATTAGTAAAAGGAAAGAAATAATAAAAATCAAAGCAGAAATAAACTGAGACTTTAAAAAATCAGCAAAACAAAATGTTTTTTTTTTTAAGATATGCAACATCAATAAATTTCTGGCTAGACTAATTTTAAAAGAGAGAGAGAGAATACTCAAATAAATAAAATCAGAAATAAGAAAACACTACTACTGGTAGCACAGAAATACGAAGGATTATGAGAGACCATTATAAGCAGCTATATGCCAACAAATTGGAAAACATAGATGTGGATAAATTTTTGGACACATACAACCTACCAAGACTGAACCATGAAGAAACAGAAAATCTGAACAGAGCAATAACAAGTAACAAGACTGATGCAAAAATAAAAAGTTTCTCATCAAAGAAAAGCCCAGGATTTGATGAATTCATGTCTAAAATCTAACAAACATTGAAAGAAGAAGTAGGCCAGGTATGGAGGCACACACCTGTAATCTTAGCATTTTGGAAGGCCAAGGCAGGAGGATTGCTTGAGCCAAGGAGTTCAAGACCAGCCTCTGTAACATAGGAAGATCTAGTCTCTACAAAATATCAACAACAACAAAAATTAGCCAGGTATGATGGTGCATTCCTATTGTTCCAGCTACTCAGGAGACTGACACAGAAGAAGCACCTGAGCCCAGGAGGCTGCAGTGAGCTGTGATCATGCTGCTGCACTCCAGCCTGGGCAACAGAGTGAGACCCTCAACACAAAAGATAAATAAATAAAAATAAAGACGAACTAATAGCAATTATACTCCAACTCTTCAAAAAATTGAAGAAAAGGGAATAATTCCAAAGTCATACTATAAGGCCAGCACTACCCTGATATCAATTTGAGACAGGACACAACAAAAAAAGAATACAGGCCAATATTCCTGAAAAACATGTATGCAAAATCCTCAACAAAATTCTAGCAAACTGAATTCAACAACACATTAACAAAATCATGCACCATGATCAATTGGGATTCATCCCAAAGATGTAAGGATAGTCCAACAAACACAGGTCAATAAATGTAATACATCACATCAACATAATCAAAGACAAAAATCATATGATCATTTCAACAGATGCTAAAAAAGCATTTGATAAAATTTAACATTTCTTCATGATAAGAACCTTCAACATACTGAATATATAATTAACACATCTCCACACAATAAAGACCATATATGACAAGTCCACAGCTAATATCATACCAAATGAGGAAATTTTTAAAACCTTTTCACTAAGATCTGGAACAAATCAAAGATGCCCACTTTCATCATTTTTATTCAAGGTAGTGCTAAAAGTTCTAGTTATAGCGAAAAAACAAGAGAAAAACAAAGGGCATTCAAACTGGATAGGAAAAATTGAAATAATTCTTCTCTGCAGATGACCTCATCTTATATTTAGAAAAAGCTAAATACTCCACACAAAAAACTTATACTTTAGTAAAGTTGCAGGATATAACTGTAACAAATAAACATATCAAAATCAGCAGCATTTCTATACACTAACAGAGATCAATCTGGAAAAAAAATCAAGTAAGAGATTTCATTTATAATAGCAATCAGGTCATTGCCTTGCTAAACTATAGAGTGGCCGTGTGCTCTTTAAGCTATGGTCAGGCCATGTTTTCTTAAGCTTTGGTCCTCTCCCCTACCTTGGGGAGGTGAATCTCCTCTTTCTCTCTCTCTCTTTCTCTTTAGTGTTAAATAAACTGTGTCTCCTAATCTTAAAAAAAGCAATCAAAAAATAAAATGACTAGAAATAAGTTTAACCAAAGAGGTAAACTATCTCTACAAGGAACACTATAAAATACTGATGAAACAAATTGAAGAGGCCATCAAAAACTGGAGATATTTCATGTCGTGCATTGACGGAATTAATATTGTTAAAATATTCATACTGCCCAAAGTGATCTACATATTCAATGCAATCTCTATTAAAATACAAATGAGAGCTTCACAAAAAGAGGAAAAACAGTCCTAAAATTTACATGAAACAACAAAAGACCCTGAATAGCTTAAGCAATTTAGAGCAAAAAGAACAAAGTTGAATGCATCACACTACCTGATTTCAAATTATACTACGAAGTTATAGTAACTAACAAAGCATGGTACTGGCATGACAGATATATAGACCAATGGAACAGAATAGAGAAACCAGAAATAAATCCACTCACTTACAGTCAAGTAATTTTTTTTTTTTTTTTTTTTCAGTATTTTCAGTCAAGTAATTTTTGACAAAGACATGAAGAACACAGAATGGGTAAAGGATAGTCTCGTTAATAAATAGTGTTGGGAAAACAGGGTATTCATATGCAGAAGAATGAAACTAGATCCCCATATTGTACCGTATACAAAAGTTGACCAAAATGGATGAAATACTTAAGTGTAAGACATCAATCTATGACATTACTAGAAGGAGACATTAAGAAAACCTACGGAATAGGGGGAAAATTGTAAACTATGCCTCAGAGAAAGGGCTAATATCCAGAATCAACAAGGAACTCAGACAGCTCAACATGAAAAAAAAATCAGAAAGTAGGCAAAGGACATGAATAGACACTTCTCAGAGAAGACCTACAAGTGGCCAACAAACCTTTGAAAAAATGCTCAACTTCTCCAGTCATCAGAGAAATGCAAACAATGAGATACCACTTCATACCAGTCAGCATGGCTGTTAATAGAAAGTCAAAGAACAACAGATGCCGGCACAGTTGCAGAGAAAAAGGAATGCTCATTCACTGTTGTTGGGATTGCAAACCAGCTCAGCCTCTATGGAAAACAGTATGGATATTTCTCAAAGAACTAAAATTTGAATTGCCACTTGACCCAGCAATTCCACTACTAGGGATTTACCTCAAGGAAAAAAAAGTCAATGTCTTTAAAAGATACCCATACTTCTATGTTCATTGCAGCACTATTCACAATAGCAAAGTCATGGAACTAACCGAAGTGTCCACCAAAAACTGACTAGACAAAGAAAATATGATATATAGGTCATAGAACAACCACTCAAGGCCATATTACTTGAAGTTTACATTTTTTTTTAAATATTCAATATTTTTTTATTGTGATATTGTGGATTACAGTTAAGGGTTAGGTACACAAATATGTCTCGTTCAGGCACCCTTGTTGATAAAAGCTCGTGGGTGGGGAAAAAGGCATCTAGCTCATCAAATGTGTTCATACCCAAGTTATCACTGCATTTTAATTACTCAGGTAAATGCTTTGCATGTAAAAATAAAAAAAAAACTTTAAAACTTAGAAAATAAATAAGGAAAGGGAATGAGCAACATTCCGCCTAAATAGATGAAGGGTTTAAATATTATATCTTTGTAGATGTGCTTTTTTAAAAACGGTATACTTTAAAGAAGAAATAATCTTAATGAAGCAAGCTCTTTTTCCTACAAGAGACTTCAAAAAGAACATTCATATAACTATAAATCTTTCTTTCAGGGATATAAATATCCACAGTAGCAATACCATGTAGCTACACGAATACAATCAGGTCCCCAATTACAAGAAATAAGACTGTGTTTATGTTCAGAGATATTAGGTGATCCATCAAGACCCCTTGATCTCATAAACTTTAAAATGTATTCCTCGCCCTGTCCCAGAAAGGATTTAAGATAACCTAAGAGGGCACATAAAATCCAGCCAAATAACACAAGTTAAAACAGGAGACGAAAAGAGAAAGAAAAACAACTTTTCAGACACAAAATGGAGCCAAGAAAGAAGCTACACTGTGTCCTCAGAATAACAAACCATGAGCAGAACCACATCTAATATGCTCTGGCTTTGCCATGGGCAGAAAATTTAAACAGGGACTAAATGAAAAATTTAGAAAGACCCTTAGGGGATATCTATTACTAAATCCTCACGGTGTAGAAACGGAGACTCAGAGGAAGACACACAGTCTCCCCAGCTGGGCAGAAAGTGGATCTTCTGTCTAGCCTCAAATCTTTTATACTTTTGTCGCATCAGCCCTAGACCTCGACCCTCCTTTCCATTGGATGAATTCCCAGTGGAAAACCAGTGAGGAGGAACAAGAGAGACTTAGAGGTAATATACTGACAGGTAGGGGCGGAGGCTGGCTAATAATTAATCTGCAAATATGTTAAGAACCAGTTGCTCACCAGTCACTGTGCTGGTCATTGTCATGATGTGGACGGCAGGACGAAGGGTATCAGCAAGACATGAACATGAGTAGAACCATCACTTTGCTGAGGATTCCTACACCATCGAAAGACAAAGATTTCTGAACCTTGACAGTTCTATTGGTGATTTTTAAGTGCTTCTCAATTTTTTTCTGTCATCCTAGAAAGAAAATAAAGTTCTCAATCTAGCATTGAAACATTATGATATAATTGCAGCCCATCTATTCTTAGCGCGTTTAGCAGGAGATGTATGCCAGATACAGGAAAGAAAGGCAGACAATGTAATTTATTACTCAGGTCGGCACCTGGCTGCATCATGTGATCCCTACTGGAAGGGGCGGTGATGACAATATTTTTTTTTAAGTTTCTTACTTTTTCCTTTTAATACATAGGCCCCCCAAAAAGAGATAGAGAGGCTCATATATGATCTTGTTTCTTTCCGGAAACAGCAGCCAGTCAGAAAAAAATAGTCCCTTGCAATGGTGATCACAAAGTATGAAATATTCCACCAGAAATCACATTCACTTGAAAATTGAAGTTTCCAAGTAACAATTCACTGAGAAAACGGTCATATCAGTTGGATGAGGGGAAAATTGCAAATTTTAAGACCCTGAAAGTCACGTAGACACAAAGGGAATGCCTCGGTTCGCTTCGCCTCAGTCACAGGTGGGGTGGACACACTCTCAGAAACCTAGTGTTAGAGATGAGATAACTTCCACAGCTGAACAAGATACCTGCTGCTTTTTTAAAACGGTACTTTTAGGAAGGTGATAGACAGAAAAAGTCATGCTGGCAAGACAATGAAGTCTGTCTTCCATAGAACTGATCCGCTTAAGCAAGAGATGTGACCTCAAAAAGTGAAAATAGTAGGTTTTGTATACATATTTGCTATGGAATATCGATTCAAACACTTAAGGACTCTAAATAAAGAGGTGGGCCTTACTATTCAGGCGGTTATCGTGGACCCTATGAACGGTGCTCCCTGGAGGTCTCCTCTGAAAAGCGTGGTAGGTTTCCTGTTGCCACATTGCTATTACACGGCTCCCAGCTCCTAGGCTAGATGAGGGCCAGTGAGTGAGGGCAAAAAAAGTGAGCATTGCTACAGAGCAGAGTAGTAACTCACAGACTTGGGAGATGCTGGTGGCCACCTTCGACTCATCAAGTCAGCTGAGGAGCAGCAAAGGTTATTCTGCAGAGTGAGGATCCTGAAACAGAAGCAGGTGCAAGACGGAGGGCACACCCCACCAGTCACAGCCTCCCAGTGCCAATCTTTCCGAGGGCCCAGCTGGCCTCCTGTCTGTGGGCCTATAAGTCATCCCCACACCTAACAGTCCATCGTCTGCTGCATACACTAGCTGAAACTTAAAATAAACAGACTTAGCCGGGCTCAGTGGCTCAGCCTTGGGAGGCTGAGGTGAGTGGATTGCCTGAGCCTGCGGGTTCGAGACCCGCCTGGGCAACTTGGCGAGACCTCATCTCTACAATAAATCAAAAAATTAGCCGGGCGTGGTAGCGCGCGCCTGTAGTTCCAGCTACTTGGAAGGCTGA